>SNQJ01S0085749.1:16493-34370 GCA_010110895.2 Picea sitchensis | reverse complement strand
TACCAACCTCCTTACACGTCTCACTGTTTGTTGAAGTTACCACCACATTTTGAGTCTTTACCAAAGTTTCTTTCTAAAAGGAGTAAAGTTAATAGACGTGGTACATATAACTCCACCTCCTAGAATTGTGATTATCCAACTATCAGTACTGAGTTGAGTCTGAAGGACACGGGGAGTCCCTCAACTCCTATACCTTATGTGGTTAATGGGATTCCTTTGACTCCTTCAGCTGCAGCGGGTTTACTGACAAAGTTTCTCATCCTTAATCCTACCCAGCATGTGGTTTCTACTCGACCCATATTAATGAACCCTTTTGGGTATCTTTTTGGTATGTCGGGATACAATTATTAGCTCATACCTTCAGACTCTAACCCTTTTTATTTTTGTATTCCCAATATGACGTCACAAATTTCATCCTCCATTCCAACGACTAATTCAAATCCTAGTTTTGGACCTGGGGGCATGACTCCTCCACATACTCCTCTCTTGTTTGGTGGAGTTTATATTCCCCAAGTGAATCCTATGGTAGGATGCCAACCTCCTTTTCCTTCGAGGTCTAATCCTAGTCTCAATGCTCCTTGATGGATTACTCAACCGGGTGGACAAGCTACTTCCTATATTCCATACTTTCTCCCTTCTTYGTCCATGTCGATTTCGACAAAYGAATTTGTTATGAATATAAGAAATCCACCTCTATCCTTCGAAKTTCCACCTGGAGGGAGTCAGATTCACACTATGGGAAACCCCCATCCTGGAGCTCCWCTAGCTGGGGACAATATGTATAACCCTCACTATTCCTTCCCTGCAGGTATGGTGCCCATAAAACCTCTTATGAATCATTTTGGAGGAGGATATTACCCTACCAGGCAGGTCCATGGTATATACTAGAACCATGAATGGCCTACAATCCCTCAACACCAATATTTCCTAGAGCATGGGCTCAGACGCCGCAACCCCGACTCCCTTTTCTGGACACGCTTAATTTTCTAGATTTGTCGAGATTAATGAATAACCATGTGTGTCATGATCCATCATGGCCCCTTGTCCCCATCAAGCTTCCTTCAGACATTCCAAAATTCGAGGGAAAGAACGAGAAGGATCCGGGTGATCATGTTACTACTTTTCATCTATGGTGCTCATCCAATTCTCTTAATGACGATTCTATTTATTTGAGACTATTTCAACGCACCCTCAAGGGGGTTTCCATGAATTGGTACATTGAGATACTAGGGGGAACATACATAAACTTTAATCATATGATTTTGGTCTTTCTCAATCACTTCCAGTTGTCAGTTCATTATGATGCCGACACATAACTTTTGTTGGTGTTCTGCCAATATAAGGCCACACATATCTTGGACCATATACAAGAGTGGCATAGACGGAAGAATTTTATTAAAGCCTACATTACTCCAAATTTTATGTTCGAGTGGTTCCTTAAGTCTTTATTTCCAAATATTTCGAAGGATGTTTCTACATTTGGGGTAACATCCGAGGAAGAATCTGTTTTCAAAGTCCAACAACTGGACCTCATAAATGCTCAGTCTGGGATGTTGTATGAAATTCTTCCTGATGCGCCATGGTCAAATTATGACCCTAGAAAAAATCCTGGGCCTCATGCCGATGGCATCATAGGCTCTGTAAATTCTAAGTCTACAGGCTTGGTGCCAAACCAGTTGAAGGATTTGTCTCTAAGGCATCCTGTAGCAGGACAAGCTTCGAATTTTTTCTCCACTCCCATTCAGTCGGTGGATGTGCATTCTATATAGTTGTCGACCAACCCAAATGGTAACCAACAACGAGGAGGGAATATAAAGAAAGGATGATGTAATAATCATAAGGGTGGGAAAAATAATAACAAATCCAAAGACGACACTAACAATGATAGATCGAATAATAATGTTGGTGAAGGAAAGAAAGAAAAACAAAAGGTGAAGTTTCCTTGTAAACTCTGAAAATATGATTACCTTACCCACCTATACCCAAAAATTGAGGAAGCGTCAAGGCTCTTATCACAACCTCCCGCTATACAAACCAATCCATTTTCGTATAATGAGTGCATGGCTTTGGGGTCCTCCAACACTGTAAATGCATCAAGTGGGAGTCAAAACCCCTCGACACATGAAGGTGAATGTCTATGTGTTAATATGGTCAAATATCAGATTGATGTAGCCACTCGATCTTGTGATTACAGTTCATCACAAACTATTACAAGTCCAGAGTCTCCCCCTCCTATGGAAACACCCTTGTAGATCTACAAACCAGATCCTTCACCTCATATTCTGAAAGGAGTACTGAAACGATCTGCCTGCAATCCAGAGTTGCCCAGAACTATTTGATTATCGAATATTTGGGTCAAACCCCTTGTGCGATTTCATCTTTGGAGGTTCTCCAGACGTGTCCTTCACAGAGGATTGCCTTATTATCTGATTTAGGAGCTCTATACCCATGTGGATCGAAGGTTATTAAGTTTGACATCACAGATGCTAAGCTTTGCTTTCCTTACTACATGGCATTTCAAATCCATGTGGAGTACACAAAATTTACCATCAAATGCACTGTATTTGATGAAGGTGTTGCAATGAGTGTGATGTCCCTAACCTGTTGGAAAGCCATTGAATCTTTGACTCTACCCCAATCTATAACTATGTTGATAACATTTGATGGACATTATTTTCAACCCCAAGGAATTATTTCTACTTTTTTGGTCCAATTAGGTGGAAAGACAGTGGAGGTTGATGTCGAGGTGGTTGATGCACCCCTTGACTATAATTTAATACTAGGGCGTAATTTGACTTATTCCATGACCCTGGTCGTGTCATCTATTTTCCGTACTTTATGTTTTCCTCACGAAGGAAAAATAGTGACGAATGATCAATTTTCCTTTGCACATGCTAGTCCTAATGCATCTGTTGGGCCTTCGATCCCAGTGATCAATAATTCTCGGCAGGAAGCCGAGGATGTTGGTGTCGGAATGTATTCCTCTCTCATGGGTAACTTTGATTTCATGGCACCAATCCATCACATTCATGCCATTTCCAGTAGGTCTTCATCGTCAATGAGGTCGGTTCCTTTTTATACTTCATATTTCAATGACCCTTGGACCCTACCTTCCCCAACTATGTCATGCGAATGTCAGTTGAAAATTGGGATGAAAATGCCACTGTCAGCAGAAGAGGTTGCATATTAGGCCGTTCTTAACACTACTACTGACCCAGATCCTTTCTCCTTGCAGATGGATGAGGAGGATCCCATTCTAGAGCCCATATGGGCCACCCAATCATCTTGTTCACATGATTTACTCGACGATCCTTTACCTTCAAATGAAGCCATCTTAGAGGCCATGAATGGTCCCAATAGGCCTTGGGACAATATGCATCATCGCTCCTATTCCCTCCTAGAACTTGTTAGGATCAAACAGGATGACTTTAGATCAACCTTGAGTGAGATGGTCGGTTATGCTGTGGTTTCGCTAGATACACATGGTGTTTATGTTGAAGGAAACATTGCGAATATTTCTCCTATTGTCACGATTGACATCTCTTGAATTACTGGAAAAAATTAGAACATATATATCGGTGCATATTGTTCTCCTGAAGAAATTTAGATCTACACCGATCTCTTCAAGGAATTTTGTGACGTATTCGCTTGGTCGTACGAAGAGATGCTAGGATTCAACCCCATTATTGTTGAGAATGAGATCAAGACTTATCCAAATTCTATACCTCTTCGACAACATCTTAGAGATGTTAATCCTAGGAAGGGCCCTTCTATTAAGGAAGAGGTAGAGAATCTACTTGATGCTGGTTTCATTTACGCGTTTCCCTTGACTGAATGGGTGTCCAACCTAGTTCCCGTGAATAAGAAAAAAACAACCATTAGCGTATGTATGGATTTTCGAGACTTGAACAAGGCTTGTCCTAAATATAACTTCCCAAATCCTTTCATCGAACATATTCTTGATGAGTGCATGGGAAGTGAAGTTTTTTCCTTTATGGATGCATTTTCAGGATATAATAAAATTCAAATAAAACCTGAGGATCAACATAAGACGACGTTTATTTTTCCTTGGGTTACTTTTGCATACCGAAAAATGTCTTTCATCCTTAAAAACACCACATAAACCTCAACGCACCATGACCTTTCCTTTTCACGATCTCAAGAATATTTTCGAAGCTTACCTCGATGATCTCACTGTTCACTCTCGCAAGAGAGTAGATCACTCCTCTCACCTTCGAATAATATTTGAGATATGTCGTTACTATGACATCCGTTTGAACCCTAAAAATTTCATCTCCTGCATTAGGTGTGGTTGTATCTTGGGATTCTTAGTCTCTGAGCATGGGATCATGGTGGATCCTATGACGGTTGAGGAAATACTTTGATTTCCTCCTTGGTGCAACATTCAACAACTTCAAGGTTTACAGGGGAAGGCTAAATTCTTGCGTCAGATCATAGTGAACTATGCCAATTTAACTAAGGGTTTCGTGTGTATTTTGAGGAAGGATAATCCGTTTATATGGGATGAACGAGCCCAGGAATCCTTTGATGCTCTTAAGAAAACCTTGGTATCGACGCCTCTGCTGAAGCCTCTAGACTACAATAGAGACTATTTTATTTATATCACCACGTTCGAAGCGAAAATTGGTATGGTTCTGGTTCAGGAGGATGATGAGCTCCATGAACACATTGTCTACTATCTCAGTTGAAACTTAGTCAGTCCTAAAATTAAATACTCTCATGTAGAGAAACTAGCCTTAGCCACCGTACATGCAATTCAAATATTATGACATTATATATTACTTTACAAAACTAACATAGTTGCATATATCAATCCATTTCAATATGTCCTTACCGGGTGTATCATAGGGGGAACATAAAATAAGTTGATTTTTATTTTTCAAGAGTTTGATCTCGATTTTTCTTCGACAAAGTTTAATAAATTGCTAGTCTTTGCCGAGTTGATATTATACTTCCCTTGACTAGATGAGGACATTATTCATTACAATTCGTTCGCAGATGAAAATATCTTCCTTATCTTGTCTTCGGACCCCTAGTATGGAGAAATTCTAATTTATCTGCAAACCTTGAAGCTATCCTAGCATCTGTCAAGAGACGATCGATGGCGTATACGTCATCAAGTAAACAAACACCTTATCATTGACGAAAGTTTGTATTGTCGAGGAGTAGATAATATTTTGCGTCGTTGATTGAAGCACGAGGAAGTTGAGGCAGATCTCAATGAATCTCACAGTGGGGATTGTGGTGGTCACCTATCTGGGCTTCCGACAACCCAAAAACATTTGCGAGCCGATTATTTTTGGACGTGAATTTTTAAAGATTGTGTTGAAGTAGTCAAGAAGTGTCACTCTTGCCAGGTGTTCACTCAGAAAATGCGCTCGCATCCAACCCCTCTTCACCCAATCATCACCATCGGTCCCTTCACCAAGTGGGGGGTATATTTTATGGACAGTAACCCAAATTCGACTATGGGGAATCAACATATTACCGTGGCCATGGATTACTTCACTAAATGGGAAGAAGGAATGCCTATTGTTATATCTGATGGTAAGACAACAACATTTTTCATATTCAACCAAATTATAGCCCAGTTTGGAATCCAAAAGGATATTGTCACTGATCATGGAAGTCACTTTCAGAATGGAATAATGAAGGATTTAGCATCAAAACTTGGGTTTAAAAATGGTCATTCTTACCCTTATTATCCCAAGGAAAATGGACAAATAGAGGCGGTGAATAAATCTCTCAAGCCCATCTTGCAAAAAAATGTCATCCACAGTAAATCCTACTAGAGTCTAATGATTTAACCTACAATTTGGGAATATTGAACCTCAGTAAATAATTCCACCAATTTTTCTCCTTTTCAGTTAATACATGATGTGGAGTTGATCCTTCCTACTGAATGCAACATCCCTTCCCTTAAACTGGCAATTGAGCTCCTACCTGACACATCTAATCTTGAAGAACGCCTTGTGCACCTAGAGTATCTGGATGGGAAACGTTGAGATGCCTATATAGATATCGAAGTGAATAAACGATGTGTTAAGGTTTATTATGATAGGTTTGTCTATCCTCGATAGTACACTAAGGGTGACTTGGTTCTCTAATATGACCAAGCCAAAGAACCATTGGGGGGAGGAAAGTTCAACCCCATGTGGCACGATCCTTATATCGTGCGATGCATTTTAGAGAAAGGATCTTATGAGTTTGAAGATTATGAAGGGAATATGCTGGATGATCCTAGAAATGGGATCTACCTTAAAATATATTACGCTTAAGCCCTTAAGCTTGGGTGTGAATATTTCTATACTAGTGTATCTTAGTGTATATATATCTTTTCCTTTGTGTCATCGGCTTGCTTATCAAGTTTTCCCTTGGTTGGTAGATGTCAATGAAGTATTCAGTTTACTTACGATTCATAGATGGTGCCAGTCGTCATACACAAAACGTGGATTCTGCCACGTGGGTCATTTACTCACCAGAGGGCCAACTGGTGTCTTTAGGTGGCATTTGTCTAGAGCCATCAACAAATAATGTGGATGAGTATAGATCCATTATAGAACTATTACGTGACACCATTTCACATGGTGTTCATTCTTTAGAGGTTCTCCTGGACTCCCAATTAGTCATATGTCATTTAAACGACAATTACCGTGTGTGAGACCCTAATCTACTCAGACGATTCCTACGGGTATGAATTTTGGAACGATAATTTGATTTTCTTACTTATAATCACATACCTAGAAGTTCTAATCATGTATTTGATGCATATGATAATTATGTTTTAGATTGGAATTTATTTCATAAATAATTAAAGAAAGCACATTCAAGCATGTAGACATTGTAACATATATAAGTAAATCCGAGGGCCAAAATTTTTATATTTCATCTTTTCAAAAAATATGGTGTCATAGTACAAAATGGGGCTCACACCCTCAAAATACATATATGGCCGATATATATATGACTATGGAATCTACGCCTGTGGTGCCGAATGCGTATCATGATAGCATAGTATGGTGTTTGAGAGACACCGAAAGAGTCTCACCGACACATGGGGCACACCCACCACATGTTGCTGCATAACATCTGGTAGATCGTCCACTTGAACCATAGGGATCATGTGCGTCAATCGAGACAGGTTCCCCTGCACATTCTGCAATTATCTCTCTGCATCTCCTCCTGCATGCTCCTCTCCCCGGATCCTTCGTCGATGTCGTGGGAATCCATTTGGGGGTCACAAACCTAGGTTTGCATGACAAAGAAATTGTTAATACTTGATACCATACAAAAATATTTTTATTTTTTATTCTTTTTGAAAAACACAAAAAAATGAAATATATAAAAACATTTCTTACCAATATCACTGTAGGCGAAGCTTGGTGGAAAATTCATATCTATATACCCTCTATAGTCGATCCCAGTATAGGGGTAGTTGTCAATGGTTATGACCTGTCGGTGCCACCAGAAAAAGAACTCATCATTGTAGGGGGTTGACAACCTACCACCTCCTAGCCACCTCATCATGTTGGTCCACCATGACATGGTTGGATCACGCGGTCCATGTGGAATGATCTCTACTCTAGGGAACAAACATGGAATCTGCTCAAAGAAAAAACTACACAAGATGGATGCAAATCCAAAGTTCCTCTTAATTCCCTATTTGAAATCTGTCAAATGTCTCTTCATGTTAGTCAATAGTGAGGTACACCAGTCATAAACAATGGGTCGTAAACACTCCATCGCGTAGAACATGAGTGGCCTTGAAGCTTGGTGCAATAAGGTCGACCCCGAGATCTGTGTAAGAACAAGTACAATGATCTTCAAACTTAGGTTCTCGATTGTCCTGATATGGAGTTGGCTCCCTACTTTATCTGTTCCTGCAACAAAATGGGTGGCAATGTAATCCTCCATGTTCATACCACCCCTAGCCCCCTAGGCATTGAGATTCACTACCTTTCCCTAGTGAGACAATCCTGTAATGAAATATATGTCGTATACTTCAATCCTCAATGGTTTCCCATCGATATTGAAGGCCTTTGTATTCGTATCCCAGTATTTTACCAACATCTGGAGTAACCTCACTTGAGCCCTCATTCCTTTGAGATCCAAACATTTATAAATGTCACATAATTTTAAATCTTGTTGGGACCCTGCATTCCTTTCCACTACCGCATCTATCTCTTCATGCTCCCTCTCTCTCCATTCAAGCACCATCCTGCCAAAGGAAAGTCATTTTTTGAGTTAAATTTTATAAAAAGTTTGTTTGTGGACTTTTACGTGGGATATCATGTTAACAGTCGCATATAGGGCCACATATACGTGGGCAGTATTTGTCTTGACCGCGTACATGCCTCCATGTACCCGACCCAATGAACTATCACTCGTGTACACCCTATTTTATATTTTGCGCCCTCTTAAACTCAAAAAATGAGGACTAAATTTGATTTTAATCCACTGAAAATGAAGAGGAGGGGAAGGGAACTTACTTGGTCCAGAAGGTTGCTAATTCCATTGATTTTAGTTCCTGCAATCGACACTTGAAGATCGTGGGAAAAATGGGCTAAAATGCACTATGTGGGTGAAAAAACTCAAATGGTATGGTAAAATGGTCTATTTTTACTATTAGTAGAATTTGTTTATCCATTTTATATAGTTTGGGTTGATATTTTGACCTTATGAACTAATAGTACAATGGAAAGAGTTGGTTTTGGTGGTTTTGTCCAGGATTTTTTTTGCGGTTTCTAGCGTCATATCGCTTGTTTGTGCCTTCGGTAGGTATTTTCTTTCACTAGCATATAGGATAGGTTGTCACTCCATTTTGCATTCTTTCATTATTCTATGACTGTAATATATATACCTTCGGTATGAACCCATTTATTAGTGACACAAAATATTCTTACTGCTACTAGAAGTGTCGTTATTAAGTGGTAGAGGCTTACATAATAAGGGTACCCTAGTTAGAACCTTTGTGCCATTTGGTGGCCATGTAGAAGTTATTCCATAGGACCGAGAGTTCCTTTAAGTGTCTGAAATTGGTCCACACACGTCTGCATGCATGATGTCCCAAAATCCTTTGGCTTTGTAGTTGCTGCTTGGAAATAGACTTTTTACATTCTTGCCTTGTGCACATCCTTTGCATGTACCTTCATGGTTCACCTGAATATTTGGCAAACATGTTACCATATTTCTTACGATTCGTAATGTTTTGTAATTTAAGTGAGAAAACCTTCTATGCCATATCTCATTTGGATTTACTATGTTGTGTACTAATCTTGAATCCGAGTGTCCCTTTAATTTGTATAGACCTCCTTCTTGGACACCAATCACAATAGCATCATCAAGATACTTTCCTCTTTCCCGCATAAGAACTTCACCATAAATAAATGCAACTTTGAATCCTTTCTCTTCTAATGCTGAGATAGAAAGGAGATTCTTCTTTAAACCGGGTACATACAAAACATCTTTTATATTCAAGGGTTTTTTGGAATCCAACTTATGGGAGGTTTCTCCTACTCCTTTAATGGGATATTGAAAGTGATCACTGAGCTTCACCTTATGAGGTGAATTCTTCTGAACCAGATCTGAGAGAGAATCCTTGTACCCGATCATTTTCTTAGAAGCACCACTATCGACAAGCCATGTGTCACTTCCATGAGTGACTATTCCTATGAGGGTTGATATCAATACATGTTCTTCACTTGAATCATAATCTTTTATTTTGTTTTGAATAGGTTCATCATATTTTGTGGCATGAGCATTTTGCCCTTTTCTAATCTGCTCTTTCATGAGAGGACAATTTCTTGCAATGCGTCCCATATTCGGACAACATAATCATTTATAGTTTGAGTAATCCTTTTGCGTCTTTTGAGAGTTTCATGACATTTGAAAATTCTTTGGGGGATAATCCTCTTTCCTTCTCTTTCCTTTTCTTGCATGTATGTTATAGAAATTTTTTCCGCACCCCATGAAAATTGATTTTATGGCCTTTCAGTTTCCCTATGGTAGACTTGAAGTCCCCTTTTTTCTCTTGTAGAGCCAAAAAAGTACATTTTCCCACATATGCGTACCCTACCAGTTAGACAACAAGCGTATACGTAGGTTGCTCCACCACATCCTGCATACATCGGGTTTGGTGCTCAAAATTAAAAATTATGTCGGGTTTCGATGTCACATCACGAGATCCATGATCCTAAACCTTCCATATACTGGAAACGCTCTAATTCGTCCCTTCAAATCTATTTGAAGGATATAAATTAAGCCATATCCGAGCCATGGAAAAGTAGAAAATTCAACTTTATAGAGAAAAGATACTCTGGAGAAATTTCACTTTCTATTGAGTCTACATCCCTTGATCCTTGAAAGTCTGAACTCATTGTTCAACCCCCAAGCTCTTCCTTCTTTGATGGAGAATCACATTTTCTCCTTTAAATGAGCTTGCCTTTGGTGGAGACCCAACTAGAGGGACTTATTTTTTCAGTTCTGAGATATGTAGAAATAAAAGTTTGTCACCTATATACTTCTGTTGATTATTTAAATAGAAATACTCTTTTCTCGTCCAATTAATATCTTGCAAATATTTCAATTATTATTCCATGGGTGTATTTTTCATTTATGTTAATGGATTATGCTATTTTATATTCTAACATTATATATTAGCACCATATGCTTGCGTATATTGGTTGTTGAGGATAAGTTGTAGGTATAAGGCTTTGAGTTGCATGCTCAACTGTGGTCTTCATCGAACGTCCGGACGAGGTAGGTTCTTGACCTTGTCGTGTTAGCATTTCATTTATATAGCATACTTGGGATTAGATTTGATTTCTACGTGTCATTCCGTCTGTTGTAGTTTACCCCAGGCCATAGAGATATTTTCCTCTTAACAATGTACTGCTAGTGCTTGATCATCATTTCCCAACTTTTCTTCTCTTGTTGCTAGTTTGGCTTTTTCTCGAGTGAAATCTTCCCATAGCCTGCTGAAATTTGTTAGCTTTCTTCTGGAATAGATTCTATGAATAAATGATTCCAAAGACTTCGGGAGACCATTCAATGTAGTAATTACTATCTCAACTTTTTCAAATCTGTCTCTAATGGCTTCAAGTTGTTCTTTGATTTGAGACACCCTTGTGAAGTAGGATTGAATGGTTTCTGAATTTTGCATCTTCACATTATTGAGTTGTGTCCTGAAGGTCATATTTCAATTGATATTTTTTCCTTCATATAATCGGTATAAGGCATCAAAAAATTGTTTAAGGGTATTTAATGATGAGACATGGGGGATTGAGTGATCCTTGATAGAATCTGCAATGCTCCTCTTTTCCTTAACCAACGTCTTCTTGTACTTTACCATAGCTTCATCTCCCTTTGGCTCTGTAACTTCTTCTTCAATAAATCCTTCTAGATAAATTTTCCTCTAGGATGAGCATCACTCTATATTTACATGCTCAGAAGTTATCAACACCCTCAAGCTTCTCATCAAGCTTAATATTGATAGTCATTTTTCCCCAGGCATTGGAAATATGACGGAAAATGAAGATTTTGTAGAAACAAAATTTGAACTTACGAGTGGGTGTGTTATGCCAATGTGACCTCCTTTCTTCAGGAATCAACTTCATCTCATCCAATAGATTCCAAACGCATTGAACTAGGGTTTTATGAGGAAACCCTAATTTTTCAACTTCATATTTTTGTAGATATGATCTAGGGAAAAGATGCACCCTCCTTAGGAAACCTTCTTGGTGGCTTTTGAAAGTGCTCAACGAGATTGCTAATGAAGGAAACTAACAATATTCCTTCTAGAGACTAGATTGTTATGAAGGAAACCAACTCTAATTCCAAGTTAAATTTTTTTATATGCTCGTTTAACCATAGAAAATGTCACATCATTGTCACCCAACCATAGGCACTTACACATGTCACTCTCGAGCACAATAACCTTTTCTTAGATATAATGATTTTGACAAGTCCACTCTAGAACCAACGGATAAAACCTAACCAGAAATACCACTACTGCAACAAAAACACAATACCAAGAGAATGTGCCCCTACCAATAGAATCCTACCTTTACCAACCAAAGCACACAATAGAGATACCAGAAAGATTGAGAATACTCCAGGACAACTGCTGCACTACTCTCTCTAGACTTGCACCTCCTTCTGCTACAACTACTTCTCCTTAGAATTGCGCACTAGCTGAGTGAGTGAGTGAGTGTTTCCAAATGAGCTAATGCACCTCCTTATTTATACTATCTTGTCCAAGTGACTTTTCCAGGTGGGGTCGACTTCTCTCTATGGGGCCTTCTATTTCTTTATTATTATTCTCCTTAGGATGACTTCTCTTCTAGGGTAATTCCACATTTGTTTAATGGTTCTCTTGCTTCTAGAATATTCTACTCTAAGTACAAAGGTTATACTGGAGGTTAATACCTCTCACAACTACCAAAACATCAACACTTGGATGATTTGGATGGTCACACCTCTTATGGATGAATTTAGGAATATGAGTTTTCTGGAGAATGGTGTTGTTATGTTCTTCAAATGATCCAAACAATCTCCATTGTCTTAATCAAGTTAAAACCAAGATGTGTTAATTGTAGATCCACTTATTTAGGGATTGGTATTAACATTTTGTAACCCCTTATTTTTATGAAAGGTAAGCTATAGGTATAAATATGAGGGGGTATATCAATATTGAATTAAATTAAGGGGAGTTCATTGTATCTCTGAGGAAAGAGTATTGTTCCTCTCTAAATTACCTTGCCGATGATAATCTAAAGTCTATTATTGTTGCACCTTGTGAGTTAATTGTTGTGGTTTCATCATAGCACATGATCAACCAGGAGGCCCCCCTAACCTAAGTATGCATTGCATGCTAGTTAGTTTCTATTGTATTTGAATTATGTATTGGTTTCATATGTTAGTTTATCTCATGATTGTTGCATTTCCTTTCAATTTATTTATGTTAATGTATTTATTATTCATTCCTTTATGCTCTTTATTTTCTACTCATTTATTTATTCATTCCAATTGCTACAAGTGTGATAACAATCATGTGTGGTGCGCAACTAGAGATCTTAACATCATTAGCCCATGAATGTTGAGAAAGATACAAAGTTACAAGACTCAAACTTACAATATTGAGACCTCTAGATCTGATTTTTTTACTTCATATTGGTTTATATTTATGCTTGTTAAAGCTACAAGAGTTGTTTGAATCATTGAGTGAACAAAATTATTATAGCCTCCATGTTTAATCTCGACTGCTGAAAATGATTTATTAATCTCTTTTCCTTTTGAATTTATTAGAATTAGTTAGCTGCCTGGTACAACATATATTTTTCTAGTATCTCACAAGTTTATGAACACCTTGGATTGATAATTTAATTTTCATCAATTTAAGAAATTAATTTGATCGACAACCCTTTGTTCTTGAAGCAAAAAGTAGTTTAGCTAGAGTTGAAAGAAGAAAATTCAGATGAACCAGACTTGAAAAGAACCACATATATATAGATTTGATATAAAAATCAAAGAATTACCTTCATGTATATTTTTCATTACCTAGAATATATCCATCATTCTTTAAAAACTGAGCTATGGCCTTAGGACTTCACTGTTAAAAGTTCTACCTATAGGTTCTATGTATTTCACCTCTCATTGTATTTACTTTTCATAAGCTCTCCTCGTAACACTTATTTCCATGAAATATCCCTCGTTATCCTAATAAATATGATAATTTTCCTTCCATATTGAATCTTCATACTTCTAGGAATGTCTAGTACAATTTTGATCTTGAACAAGAAAGATTATCGACTTCTAAGAAAAAATGCTATAAAGAGAACATTGATACAAGAATTTTGCCTTTCACACCCACTTTTTACATTGTTTGACCACAAAATGATTTGAAAACATTACAAAAGCTATTGTATCTCTCATGCCAAATCCATAACTTGTAGTGCAACATAAATATGATATCCCACCCAATGTCTTGGGCAACCTTACCCAAATCATTGCCCCCAACAACATCAAGGTTTCTATTTAAATCAAAATGAAATGAAACACATCATGGTATTTTGATGGAATCTAGATGATTCAAAATCACTTAGGGAACTCGATAACTATACAAGAACTATAAAATAAATCTATAACTAGTGTTCTATCTAAATAAATTACACATACACATAATTTCTAAACAATCATCTTTACAACAAATCAATAACATAATCGTGGGGATACTAGAACTTTTACATATTTGTTTATAGTCTATGAGCAAAAGGAATATCACAATGCAGAAATGAAGAGAGAAAAATCTATCATATTTAATTATATCCCCATTTGCACATCTAATAGATCTATTCAAAAAATCTCCAACCATGAAACCTTAGTAAATGAATCATAGACAAACTATTTCTCTAATTTTATGTTAAAAACAAGACTCCACCCAAAACACTAGAGTTTATGTGATACCTTGGAAAAAATTCAAAACCATTAATCAATATGCTTTTATCAAAGTTGTAGTACCTAATTTAGCAATGGTAATTTTGAGTCTAGCATAACTTTGTAAGCATCTCTACTAGATATCTTAATTGAATGAGTTTGTTAATCCTAGACAATGATGCAAAATTCATTAAGGATCATGGAAATGACAATACCACTTGCAAATAAGTTCAAATAAGCCCTAAGGCATCAATTTAAACACCAATGATTGATGACCAAGAGGGGTTTACCCTCTAAGAATATTTGTTTCCTAGTTCTACTAGTTATCATCATTGTTCCAATGCATTTGGGATGCATACTATTAATTTGTGAGACTTCCTAAGATGCAAAATAATGAAAAGGGTTGAAAGACAATGTTGCTATAGATTACTAGGTTGCAAATTTAATAGGTCAATATGCATATACTTGTGGAATCTTGTAAGGGATGTGACATTGTTGTACCATCACCTTTTCTGTAAATGAACAATAATGTGCTCTTTATGCATGTTACACATCTTTGACGCCTATTAAAAATCTTGTTAGCAACAAATTAAAATGATTGTCAATGGTTTTTATGAGTGAATTCCGACAACATAATTTGTAATTCAGGGAAGTACCTCAAATCTATTTAATGGTTGAATGTATACTCTATTATTTACATGTTCCTACACAACATTTTTAGTTTCTTTTAATTGTGTAATCACAATACGTTTCATCTCTTGGTTTATCTACCCATAAATGGCACTTAACAATATATAAATATGTCTAACATAATCAATTAAGAAAACATGTGTATGGTTTTAGGTAAGTATGAAAATGTATGCCTCATGCATTGAATTCAATCTGTGGGTAGAAATTGAGCATTTTAGAGAGGATCTGACACCATCCAACAATCAATCCAGTGCTATGGATATTGATCCATGGTTCAAGCAACAAGATTTAGTGATGTGATTACCAATTGGGAAGAATAACGCCCAACATATAAGAGACCAATAATTTATCATTGGATAGAGATTTCAATAAATATACGGGACAATCAATTCTCCCAGGCTTGAGGGAAATTGATTGTGGATGACACTGGATTGTGGATGATTTTTCCAATGTAGAGTGTACACTGCGTTATGGTCAAAGGAGAGTGTGGGAAGTGCTACAGGTTATACTAGTGGTCCTGTTTCTTCTCAAACTCTTTCCAAGGGAAAGCCCCACCCTGCAAGGGGGAAGCTTGGGGAATGAAACAAGCAAGACACCTACTGTAATCTCAACAACCTTGGTTATGCTCTTCTAGGATAGGGTATCTAACCTAAGGATTATTTTCCAATATGTTACTGTCATCGCAAGTAAGGATGATATGAGAAAAGACTAAGTCAACGTTGTTTGACTTCTCAAATTGATGTCTTCAAAGTAATCTAGAGAAGGCAATGACCCAATATGTTTGCAAATAACATCCTGCAAAGAATAAGGATTTTGTAGTAATTGATTCAAATTTCACTTGCTAGAGCATTCCAAACATAAACCACTTATTGTAAATGTTCAATGACAATGTATAACCAACAATGAAAAATTAAATTAGCAAGTGGTGCATGCATCATTCACAAGGGATGCTCACGAGATATTGCAGTGCAGAAGGAAACAAATATTTGCAATAATACTTTAAATCTATATTGACTTTATATGAGAGTAGTGTCTTACAACAAATCTACATATGCATATCATGACAACTGCATACTATTTCTATAACCAAATTGTAATTTACCCTCATATTTCAATTATAATGCACACATATGATATATATGCAACATTTAAGTCAAGTATACATGGATATATTGTAAGATGCATAGATTGTATCTCACTCATACCCAAATTAAACACAAATAGATCATTGTTGTAGAAACTCTATGTGTAAAATAACCCAACACAATTTATGTATTCAAATTGCAATATAAGATAAGCCTATAGAAAACCTCAATAGTTTGACAGATTTGGAACATCATTATATCATTAAATCCCATGTATGCAATATAACCCAAATGTATCAATGTTGTAATAACTTCAAGTATGCGATTCTAGTGATGATGCCACATACATATTTAGCATACATGTAGAGAGTTCGTATCACTTAGCAACAATATGGATAAATGTTGAAGTAACTTTGTATAATCAAGACTTTAGGCATAGTTTAAATTTTAGGTCAAAAAATAAATGTAAAGACAATACCAATAACCCGGTTTGTGACTTAAGTATTTTCCTCCAACAAGGATAAGTCAATATTTCAAGTCATCATCTATTATTTACCAGATTCATCACATAAGATAGGAAAGTCACCATTTATATTCCAAACCCTTAGTCTATAAATCCTTTTCTATGAAATTGGTTTACCAAACCATCAAGTAATGGAACAATATGCATATTTAGGATATTGTTGAGAAATTTTAAGGTAAGGTTGCAACATTGTTTACCAGTCGAGCAAGTGATCCAAGGAATGTTGCTCTAAATGATAGTTAAAACCAACACTAAGACCTATGTATACCTACAATTTTTGAAAGTGGAAGAGATGGGTATAACCAGAACTAGAAAGGAAACAATGCAAGGGAATATGAGGTTTCTTTTTCCCATAGATGCATAGGTAAGTATTTATCATGGATCATTGCCTTGTACTTATTGATACTACCATCTATTGAATTTTTTGTCTTGTAGATCCATTTGGAACTCACAAATGATTTCTCTTTCAGTCTCAGAACCACATCCCAAACATCATTCTTAATAATGGACTGATATTACTCAATCATGGAACCCTTCCTTACTTTATTCTCTACAACCTCTTCATAATAGGTAGGATTAACATCAATGATATCACATAACAATGCCACATAACTGGAATATGGTCGAGGTTTCTTTCTTTCTCTGAAATATCCATCTGGGGCCCCATACTTTTCAACATCCTGAATAATTTCACAAGCCCAAGTTGGTCTTCTTTTATTTGTATTTGTTTGTATAGGTATTTGTGGTTCTTCCATGTCATGGTCCTCTAGACCATTCCCTTCTGGCCCAACATCATTACCTACAACTATATTTGCAACTCTAGGAGATTTAGGTTCCCCATCATGGACCTCATCTGTATATTGTTGCTTCTATCTATTGAAGGTTGTATCCTCGTCAAAGGTAACATATTTGCTAATATCGATATGTATGTAACCAGGGATGTAGACTCTATATGCCTTCGATGTCTCACTATATCCAAAAAATACACCCTTCTTTCTTGAAGGATGTCTCGTATATTTGTGAACATGCACATACATTGGAAAACCAAATATCCGTAGGTGGCTGATCTCTGGATTTTATCTCGTAAACATTTCTTATGGTGTCTTATTCCCAAGTACATGGTGA
>SNQJ01S0085748.1:20777-34290 GCA_010110895.2 Picea sitchensis | reverse complement strand
GTACTTTTTATGAGGTTTTTCTATGCTATATTGATATTTGGTTCTTAACACATATCCACTTCAAAACTACAGAGAGCCATCACGATTTTCACCACACAAAACAACCAGTGAATGCACAACTCAACCAACCAATTCTTTTACTTGCAAATCGAACAACCACACAGTCATTCCAGAGAGAAAAACCACGCTTTTACATAGTTGAAAATCTCAGGAAAACACAAACCAAAGTATTACTGAGCCATCATTCATTCATCCACAGAGAGAAATTCATGGATGGGTGAAGAGAACCATACCTGTAACTTATATCTTAAAAGGGACGAGCTAGCCAAGCGCTTCCTTCCCAGTGTTGAATCTCGGAGCTTAACCACCATAAAAAAAAAAATGAAACAATAACCATACTAGGGTGATAGCCCAATGGGGGGAGTATGGAGTGACGTTCATTTACTGCACGTCGCTTCCATCTCCTCTTCATTCAATTTCGAAGTACACGACAAGAAACAATCACTAATACATTAAACCATGTCATAAATTCCAAACCATTGAAATCTGCGACCACATTGCTTGCCAAATGTGCCACCCAAAAAATCCATATTAACCATTTCCAAACTTCCATACCATACCATATGTATTTCCATATCAAATGCACCCAATATAACTCAAATGAAAATCACATAGCCACTAACCATTAATAGTTAGGATTAACACTAACTTGTTTTCATTTTATTTTCACCTAACTTCTAACATAGCATAACATAAGCCCTTTCTTTTGGATTTTTTTGTAAGTCTCTTCCCTTTTTCTTTTGTTTATTTTGTTACTAACATATTTCTATGAAGGTGTAGCTAGGTAATAATCACGGTGACATGATGAAATATAACAACTATAAATATGTGTTAATCATAACATAAAATTAAAGCTTTGAATAACAAAACATCACATAAAATGCATTATCCACCTGTCATTATGTCAAAATGAAACTAAGACTGCATCATCAACTATATAAGACCCTATAAGCAGCATCCAAACAACAACATAAAATGTGTGATATGACTATCTCTGAGCCTCCAGTCTACAAGGGGGTCCAACCTACTAGTATTATATCTTATTAGCATAGTTTAAATAATAGGCTTTAGCAATACTTTGCGTGCGAAATTCCTTGTTGTGATTTTTATTGTCAACAGGGGGGTTTATCCAAATCTTCCTTAGGGTTCATTGGCATTACTCCCTCACTAGGAACAACCTAAGGAACAACACCAGACACTTGTTTCAATGAAATTAGACAAATGCTCAATGACATTGGTGATAATAGATTGAGCTAGCCCTTGGACTTCCTTGATATATAGTCAAATCATTGTGTGGAGGGATTCATTGTCACACAAACAAGGGGGTATCATAAATTAATTTGGTTTTTAGCTAGGCCATGACCCTAAAATTAGATTATGGTTATATAAGGTTAATATGTCATAAAAGTGGTAAATATGTTATATATGATTTATATGAAATGTATTATAGATGGGAGCTTGTTACCCCATTTTTTAGGTACTTCTCACATCCCCACAGTATGCCTTACGATCGTGGACCTCTTGAGGGTGTGCAACACTACGACGTTTCTCACTTGGTTCCTTGGAAACACCAAGGATACTTTGTCCAAACTATGCCTCTTCACCTAGAGCATACCCATACTCTGTTCTAGGCTATTGGTGAGTCACACTCCTACTCTATTGCAACTCTGATATACATAGACATTTGTTAAATTCTTTAACACTTATTCATATTTAAGCATAAATCCATGAGGAACCAAGAGAACTATGGAACAAATGAAATAAAAACAATTATATAGTGCAGGCGACACAAACTTTGCATAACACCGGACTAAGTCTTTTTTACTGCGAACAGTTACAACATGAGCACTACTAGCTCGGTTTACAATAGGGCGGAGTCAAATGACTCTCCTCACCTCACCAAGACACTTATACACATATTTTTACTAATACTCTCCATCGCAATTGTATTCGCAGCCACCTACGATGCACCTTAGACGTGCCCCCAATTGCAAACTTGTTGTCTCTTCGTTTCCGCAGAATTTGTCTCTTCATTTCTGTAAACTTCACAGATTTTAGTCCTACCTCACACATGCCTCCAACATACCTGTGTTTCCATACTTCACCAAAATCAACCCAAGATAAGTTCACTCAACTCTATCCAACGAATCCACCTCAAGTTAACACAAGTCCTCCCATGTAGAGCAACTTGGCTCCTTGAGGGAGCTCGCTCCTCTCTCTTCCTTAGGATCACAGAGCTCTCTTTCTCTCCTTGTCTTGCCAAAAAAATCCCCTCCTTGGTTATGCACCCTTGTTATCTTATAGGCTCTCCAAAGGTCACCATTGTGAACTATTGTGTCCTTTGGGGGTGTCGTGTCCCTTCACGAACCCATGTCCAAATGAATCATTGTGCCCCTTCATGGACTTGGTCGCCCAAATGAACCCGTGCATTCGTCAATAATCCTAACCCTTGGGACTGACACACACAACCTTAGTGTACCCCTCATGCTAGCATGCCCCAATATTCTTGGTCGCTTCATACTTAGGAAATCCACTTGGCACATTTGCATGCCCAAGGAGTCCACTTTCCCAACTTGGGTGTTGGAGCAACCCCAAGTTTTGTCTCCTTGAAGACTTGGGCGAAGGTCTCCACATCCATCTAGTTGAATACCTTACATCCTCCCCTACCTCAAGTCATTTTCTTCCCTGACAACATCCAAAAAATATGTGATCTCCAAGTCTCTGCTCGAACTCATTCCTCAACTACAACCAAGTCTACTAGAAACCTGAAGTTTCATGCCAACCAAAAATCCCAAATTCTGCCAAAGTAGAAAACTCAATTTTTCCTACGAAGTGGAAACCCCAAGTTTCCACAAACCAAATTGTATTACACCCAACTCTGCAAAATCAATTGCGATGTTGTTTTTTGGTTTCACTACTACTGTTCTTTCCTACTACAATTGACTATTTCCCACTTGACTTCAAAATTTTGTCTAAGTGTTGAACTCTTTTGATCTTTTTGGTGTGTCCATACTTAACCAATTTTTCCATGTCTCCACACATTACACGTCTCAAGTCTTGTACTAGTCTGGATATCAATCCAACTGTCACGTCCAAATATTGATATGTGCCTCCCTATGCTTGAACTTAGTCTTTTCTTTTGCACCTTCGTCACTCCATCCAACTCCAAAGACTAAGGCAAGTGTTCATCCTTGCCTCATCATTGTTTCCACTATATTATATTTGTCAAGGAGATCCTTCACAATGTCTAAGTGATGCAATTCGAACCTATTGATGCATTTGTACTCTTGAACCCCTTGTCATGTTGCCTCTCTTTCCCAAGCTATGAATTAGTTGAATGTCTAGTCCAATTGTCACACTCCTTGAGTCTGCACACCCTCAAGAAAAAATCGGTCACTTCCTTTCACAATTTGATCCATCCACACAACAATCTCATACGAAGGCAAGGTATCCCCTCACCTTGCTACACTATGGATTCACCCAGAAAAAATTTATTCTACAACAACTTGACTCTAGTGTCCTCCTCACTATACAATTAACCAATCTACCCCAAAAATTGCACATCTAGGCTGCCCTTTTCCTCATTACTTCATCACCTAGTCATTTTGTTGTGTCTTCCTTTATATGCCTTAGAATGGTTAGGCTTCACCCTCAACTATTCTACCCCAAAGAAAGAGAAACGCCCATGTCCAAGTAATTTCTTCATGCTGCAATCTACTTATATGCACAATCCTCCAAACAAAGGCAAGTCCTCAACTCACCTACTTATGTCAAGTCACATCAACACAACTCAACATTTGCAATGAGTGTGACCAACATGCCTACACTCCTAAAATATCCCAACGATATATCCAAAGTGATCTAGGTAGAATGAGTCGCCTCAAAGAACTTACATGCCTTAAGCACGTTCAAATCAATAATCTACCAACCTCAACAACGACCCCTACCAGATCTTTGAGTCATCACATAATCATCCACAAGTCACCAAGGTGCACTTTTCCTCATCTAATGTTCCATACCAAAGGAGAGAAAACACTACCCAAGTCACCTGGTCTATTTTCTACCCATTTAGGTTGACTGTGAACAGTTCTTAGTCAAATCCTTTGCTAACCTCATTCGTCTCTTGGAACAAAACTTCCTTGCACCTTCTATAAGTTTTCAAACTCTGGCACTGTCATCACGACTCATCAAGTCACCACCTGACTCAAAAAATCTAGCTAAGGCACTAAGCCCCAAGGTGCCTCATCCATCCTCTCAAACTTAGTATGATTAGACTTCACTTCCCACTTCACCGCAATGACCTATCCAACGTGCCTCGTTGAAGAGTTAGGTAGCTTCCCCAAGCCACCTCTACAACTACATCCAAATATGCCTAATTCTTCCATAGGACTCATCCAAGAAGGTTTCCCCAAGATCTCCACACATTCTCCCAATCAAGGCATCCCAAAATACTACAAGACTTCTTTGAATTTACACCACTTGAGTCACCCTCAAATCTGTCAGTTTTCTACCCATAAATGGAATGCACTTGAACCACCAAGTCATTCAACTTCCCTTCAAATAACTTGCTGCAACACTTGGAAAATGCAATAAATCAATCCAACCATATCTTCCTCAACAACATCCTTTGTTGCAACCATGTTCTAAGCCTGTTGTCTTGGACCTCGGCTTTCCCAAGCAATTGACTCTCCACATGAACTCACCTCAACCACTATTTGTAGCTCTACAAGCCTGCAAGACCTTTGTTTCAATATGAGGTTGAGTTCATATGTCCACTTCCAAAATCCATCTCAGTCCCAAACTTTGCATCTATCCAACCAAACCCATCTTGAATGTCTTTCTATCTCCGCAGCTTGAGTGTTTTCACTTCAAGGAACCATGCATCCATCGCCTGCATATCAATTCATACTACTATTCATTGATCGTTGTAACTCTACGAAGATTCACCTCATCTGAAGGTTACGATCCAACAACCCACCTCAACTCAACTATTTTTCTCGGTGATGCATGTCACAAAGACGTCATGATGGAAATGTGTGTTGGGTAGGTGTTATATTCTTTGCATGTGAGTGGGGGTGCATTATATTTGACTATTGGGTCTGGTGATCCCTCCCTAGTATTTATCTTTGTGTCTTGTGTTTCAAGAACTTTCATAGGGGGTTCCCAAGGGGGGCTAGGATTTCCCCCCCTTGGTTAGTGCCCGAAGCTGATGGGGTTCAGGGCAATGCCCCAAATTAATTTTTTTTAGGTGGTTTTTTCTATTTTGGCTTTTTTTCACTATTTTTAGCAATATTCTAAAATAATCCCGAATTAAGGTATTAGGGTTTTGGTAGTTGGGGAATACCTTAAATTTTGTATACATTGTATATTGTGAATGGTGAAATTAATAAAATGAAGTGTTGAGAGGTGAAACACTAAGGAATGTTGGTTTTCTCCCAGTTAATGGTTTCCAGTGTAAATCTCTGTGTACTATGTGTATGAGTCATTTATTAATTTATGTTTTTCTTAGAATATGTATGCATTAATTTAATTCACAGATTTAAAACTTACATGCGGTATCAGAGCACGTTTTTGGCTTCAAGGGGTTTCCTTTGTTGCTGAGGCTTTGTCTCAATCTTGATAGATCGAGTTTATCTTAGGTCTATGATAAACCTAGGTTCAATGGGAGTTTTATAGTCAAGGATGATTTTAGGGGCTAAAGTTCGCTCGTGGGATAATTTTCCATGGTTTTTTCCAAAAAAAAAACGCTATTCTAAAAATGATTCACCCAAATTTTATAGGATAAAAATATTTTACCTTAAAAATTGCCAAAATTGTATACAAACTGTATAAAATCCTTATAAATTTGAATATTTTTACAAAAATATCTCCAAACATTTTATAGTTGGCATATGAATGATTAGTAATATTCTCCAAGGTTTCTACATTTTAAAATAAATCTCCATCCTTAAAATCATCCATGTTTACAGTGGTGATTCAAGTGTTGAAAGATAATGGCAAGCAGTTCTAGAATCCATATTGAGAAGTTCAATGGTAAAAACTTTGAGCTATGGAATATCAAGATGGAGGACCTTCTTGTCGACAAAGAACAATGGATTGTTATGGATCTCGATACATGACCTACTGGTACACAAACAACTAGTACATAAACTAATGGTGCACAAACTACTAGTACTCAATCTACCGGTATGTCAAAAGAAGATTGGGAGAAGCTAGATAGAAGAGAAAGAAGTATGATTTGACTCTACCTAGTTGATTCGGTGTTATTGAATGTGTCAGAAGAATCTACAGCCAAGGAACTATGGGAAAAGTTGGGGAATTTGTATCAATCAAAGTCCTTGGTAAACAAGTTGTTTCTTCAAAATAAGTTGTATCATCATAGGATGGAAGATGGAGATTCTATGACAGAGCATCTAAATTCCTTAAATACTCTGGTAAGCCAACCTGGATCTGTTAATATTACACTTGCAGAAGAAGATAAGTGTATTACTTTTTTATGCTCTTTTCTAGACTCTTGGGATAATCTGGTTGTAGCAATTGGTAGTACCAATTAATCTGCATTGAAGTATGAGGATGTAGTTTCATCCTTGTTATTAGAAGAGATGAGGTGGAAAAGCATGGATAGCCATAGCAAAAATGATTTATTTGTAAGAGATCGTCCCAAATATAGGGATACAAATAAGTCTTCGAGGGGGGGATCTAAATCTAAAGGTAGGTCTAAATCCCCAAGAATATCTTTGAGGAAATGTTGGAAATTTGGTAAAGCTCGACATTATAAGAAATATTGTAGGTCTAAGAAAGTTTATAAAGAAAAGGGATGTGATGATGCATCTTCCATACAGGTGAAAAACTTCATAGAAGAAGGAGATGATGTTTACCTAACATCTACAGGTACACATGCAAATCGTGATGTATGGTTGATCGACTCAGGTGCATCATTTCATATGACTCCTCACGAGGAGTGGTTGAGTGAATATGAAAAGTATAATGGTGGTGATGTATTCCTAGGAGATGACTAGACATTCAACATCATAGGACATGGAAATGTTAAGTTGTTGTTGAAAGATGGAAGGACTAGAAATCTCCCTAGAGTTCTACACATTCTAGATCTATCCCAGAGCCTAATATATGTAAGTAAGTTGGATGATGCATGTGTGGATACTTTATTGGGAAAGGGAACTTGCAATATGGTACGAGGAGAAATGGTGTTGATGAGGGGATTTCGGTGTGGAACTCTGTACAAGTTATTGGGAAGAAATTATACTGATGGGTGTAACAGTTCTATTGTCCCTGAGCAGAGAAATAAAGAAGATATGATCCATATTGGCCTTGGAAAGAAGACCATGTTGTGGCATCAAATATTGGGAAATATTAGAGAAACGTTCCTTCAAACACTACATGGTAAAGGTATGGTTGAAGTTATGTCTAGTTGCACCCTGGATTTTTATTTCTGTGAACATTGCATATATGGTAAACATAACCGAGTAAGATTCCCATCTAATGCTACAAGAGAGAAGGGGATCTTAGAGTTGATACATAGTGATGTGTTCAGACCTGTGCTTCTTCCATCACTAGGTAAATATGTGTATTAAGTTTCATTCATAGATGATTTATCAAGGAACACATGGATTTATTTTCTTAGGAAGAAATATGAGGTATTTGATAAATTTAAATAGTTTAAGGCTCTGGTAGAAAATAAGTTAGAGAAGAAAATAAAGGTGTTAAGGACAGATAATGGTGGAGAATTCTATGGAAATGAATTTGAAGAGTTCTGTAAGAAGTGCAGTATAGAAAGACAGAGTAATACTCCATACACACCTCAACAAAATGGAGTTGCATAAAGGATGAATATGATGTTGATGGAAAAAGCAAGGAGCATGCTAAGTGGTGTTAGGTTAGGACATGAATTTTGGGCAGAGGCGGTGGGTATTGCATGTTACCTAGTAGATATATCAGCCTCATCAATAATACATCACCCTCATCAATGTTGGTGGACAAAACTCCTCATGAGTTATGGACTGGTAAGAATCCCTCTCTTGAACATCTCAGAGTTTTTGTTTGCGATGCTTATGTACATGTTCCAAAAGAAAATAGGAGTAACCTAGATAATAAAGATGAAAAGTGTATATTTATTGGTTATAAATATGGTATGAAAGCTTATAAGCTTTGGAACCCATAAACTAAGAAGATTGTTTACAATTTAGATGTTGTTTTTAGAGAGATTAAATATGTTCCCAAACATGAACTCCTACTAATGCAAGAAGAACCTGAGAAAATAGAGTTTGAGTTGGATGATGCAAAATCTGAATCAATAAAATAAGATGAATCAGAAGAAGAAGAACCTCATACTCCAATATTGAGGAGATCAACAAGGGAAATAAGGCAACCAGAAAGGTATAGTGCACTTGATTGTTGTGTTAATTTTACTTTATCTATTATTGATGATGATCCCAGAACTGTCAAGGAAGAAATGAATTCAGAGGATAGTAAACTATGGAAGAAGGCCATGGTTAAAGAGATGCATGCCTTGGATAAGAATGAGGCATGGGATCTAGTTGAGGTTCCAACTGGAAGAAATGCCATTGGAAACAAATGGGTGTTTAAGTAAAACTTGAATACAAAAGGAAAAGTGGATAAATACAAATATCAGTTAGTATCAAAGGTTATTCCTAGGTAGAGGTAATTAACTTTGGTGAAATTTTTTCTCATGTTTCCAAGTTAACTTCTATTAGATTTCTTTTATCTGTTGTTGTTGCTTTTAATTTTGAAGTATACTAGATGGATGTAAAGACAACATTCCTACATGGGGATCTAGAAGAATAAATCTACATGAAGCCGCCAGAAGGCTTTGCAGTGAAGGGAAAGAAGGAGTTTGTGTATAAGATAAAGAAGTCACTATATGGTCTGAAACAATCACCTAAGAAGTGGTGCCAAAATTTTGACACATACATCCTTGGACTGTGATTCATGAGAAGTTGGGTTGATCACTATGTATATTCCAAGAAGGTTGGTAATCATTTCATTTATGTAGTGTTGTATGTCAATGACTTGTTGTTGGTAGGAAATAACAATGATGTTATCAAGGAGGTGAAATCACAACTATCCTCCAAATTTGACATGAAGGATCTCGGTGCTGCTAACTTCATTCTAGGAATGGAGATTAAAAGAGATCATGTAAACATGAAACTCCGGTTGAATAAGAGAAAATATATTGAGACTATATTACAGAGGTTTAATATGCAGGAAGGTAAACCAGTCAAGGTTCCTATTCCTATAGGTGTAAAGTTATCTATAGATCAGTGTCCCAAGACACATGAAGAGAAAGAGGACATGTACCATGTTAGATATGCTAGTCCAGTTGGCAGTTTGATGTATGCAATGGTATGTACTAGATCAGACATTGCACATGTAGTGGGAGTTTTGAGTAGGTATATGTCAAAACCAGGGAAAGAGCATTGGACAATAGTAAAACGGTTTTCAAGTATTTGTGTGGCACTTCTAGTTATGGATTGCGATATCAAGGTAGACCAGGATTGGAAATTATGTTTGACATACATGGCTATGTTGACGTAGACTGGGCTAGAGATCCGAATCACAAAATATCTACAAGTGGGTATGTCTTTAACCTATTTGGAGGATCAATCAGTTGGATGAGCGAAAGATAGGCTATAGTGACACTCTCAACTACAGAATTTGAATACATTGGAGTCACTCATTTCATTGGACATACTTGTTCCTCATTTATTCATAATATTCACTCGTGTCTCAGAATCATTATCCAATTGACTCTTATCTGTGTTTTAATGAGAATCTCATGATGACATGCAACTTCCATGCAACTCACATGCAACTTGTTAACTTTTGTTTACAATCTCATGATGAAATACTTGTTCCGGATTTCTTCATAATATTCACTCTAACACACACAGGAAGACATACCTTAAATCATATAGTTGACCTGAGTTTTAGATCCTTGATCTTCAAAAAATTTCCTCACAGGTCTGCAACCCTATACACTGTCTCATCAGAGGTATCCATGCTTTTCCTCATTGTAGCCTGCGAATGCATGCACTTTTCCTCCTGAAAGATGTGGATTTACTCAAATAACCTCTGTCTAAAATGTCTTATCCATACTCTCAACTCCTGCAAACCTCTTACTTCACTGGACTTCTCTGCCTTCAACTCACTACCTCAGATATTCAAGCTGTATTCTCAGAATTTATTATCCAATTGACTCTTCTATGTGTTTTAATGAGAATCTGATGATGACATGAAACTTCCATGCAAATCATGATGACATGAAACTCACGTGAAACTTGTTAGCTTATGTTTACAATCTCATGATGACATGCAACTTGTTAACTTATGTTTATAGCTAATTTACTTTGACATGCAACCTGATAACCTCCTGTTCAAGGGTTGACATCAATGACAACCGATCTAATGACAATTAATATTTCAACAATTATTCTTTAAACAATTAATCTTTGAACAATTATTGTTTTGACAATTAATTAATCTTTCAAAAATTATTCTTTCGACAATTAATTAATCTTTCAACAATCTCCCCCTTTGGCATTGATGGCAACACTTAGACACCACACTTATATTTCTCATGTTGCCTCCCTCTGTCTTCATGCCTCTTCTCTTCCTTTCCATGCCTATGTTTTCTCTCCCACTTTGTCATCAATGCCAAAGGATGACTTCTCCTTGGGGATTCTCCCCCTATCTGTAAACTTCTGATATATACTAATGTTTCACTTCATGGTGATTCCTCGTGTAAATATATGATAAAAAGAATTCAAAAATCATTCAAATATTTCATGATTAATGTTTCTCTCCCCCTGTCTTACTGTGCCAACTACCATGTAGATCACTATGGGGCTGAAACTACTCCAAGTTTCTTTTGACGATACTCAAAAGTCTGCCTCGGAAGACGTTTGGTGAAGAAATATGCAATCTACTCTTTTGTACCAACATAATCTGGCTTGATGTTCTTCTCTGTAACTTGTTCCCGTAGAAAGTGAAACTTGATCAGATTGTGTTCCGTCTTGGAATGCATCACTAGATTTTTAGAGATACTTATAAAACTGGTGTTATCAAATAATATTGGAATAGGCTCGTCATATTCCACCTGTATGTCCTGCAAAGTTTGCTTCATCCAAAGAACCTGTGTACAACATGTTGTTGCTGCAATATACTCTACTTCTATTGTGGAAAACTATACTGAAGATTGTTTATTGTTCAACCAGGATACCAAACAATCACCCAAGTAGAAGGTTGCTCGACTTGTACTTCTTCTATCATCAAAACTTCCTACCCAATCTGCATCTGTGTATGCAAATAGAGATAAATCATTCCCTTTTGGATACCATAATCCATAGTCTTTTGTTGCTTTGAGATATCTGAATATTCTCTTTACTTCCATAGCATGTGTTTCCTTTGGTGCCACTTGAAATATTGAAACATGTCCAACTGCTTGCATCACATTCGATCTTGATGATGTCACATAGAGTAAACTACCAATCATTGATCTGTAGAGTCTCTGATATGCATCCTTGGATTGATCATATCTTCTCAATTTTCAACTAGTTTGTATCTTGATAACAAATTCGGAGTCCCAAAAAGAACGATAACTCACCAGGTAATGACATTTCAAATTCATTATGCATGTCTTTAGAAAATGTTTTACTCATCATGTCATCATCACTTCCAAAAATAATGCCATCAACATAAAATTCAATTATCAACATGTCAGACAATTGGCTTAGGTTGATGGACAGTTGGTATGGATTGTTGTTTTTCATTGATGTCAACCATTGGAGAGTGATATTGTATATTGATTTCAACCCTTAGTGATTGATGTCAACCCTAGTGAATTCTAGTAGCACAAAGGTTTTGGTAATGGACCCAAGTTTGTTTGATGTATAATGGTATGAGTTTTAATATATTTGAAGGTAAAACTATTATATATGGGTATTACATGTCGTGCCATTTCTGGTGGTATTTGGAACGTCACATAACTCCTCACGGTTAGAGAGTTATGGCCATGTGAAGTTGGAGAACCCAGGTTTGGATAATGGACCCAAGTTTGTTTGATGTATAATGGTATGAGTTTTGATATATTTGTAGGTAAGACTATTCTATATGAATATTACATGTCATTCYATTTCCGGTGGTATGTGTAACATCACATAACTCCTCACGATTAGAGATTTATGGCCATGTGAAGTTGGAGAACCTTCATGAGTCATCTAGAAGCCCCAAAATGTCAAAGTGGTTTAAGAGATTTTAGAAGATAAATAATAAAGTGAAGTGATGAGTGTAGTATAAATCAAAGTGAATAAAAAATAAATTATTTAAATAATAAATTTAATGGAGAAATTACTAAGTAGACAAGTGGTTAGAAGTGGGTTAGCCCTAAAATAAGGAAAGTGGGTTAAGATGGTTAAAAGGTAACCCCTTGAGGAAGCTACATGAAAGTATAAATAAGAGGCAAGGTTCTCTCATTTTAGTCAAACTTGAGCATATTGAATATCTATAGGTGACTGAGGTAACCAAAGGATATCTAAGCCGGATTTCAGAGAGAAGGTGAAGTAAAGATGGTTGAAATTCAAGAGAGGATAAATTATTTTGATGATGCTTTCTAAGGTATGTTATTTATAGGTCATCTCACCATTTTATCAATAATTTTTTTTCTAGAATGATTCAGACCATGAAATTGGGATTCCATTGAGGAAACATATCCAAGTAGCTGTGGTACAAATTTCATCTTGTGGGTCTTTGTATTTTTGTAGTTACACTCCGTGGAAAATAGGGTTTGTGGCTAGTCCTGAAACCAGTCTAAAACAAGTGTTTCGGGTAAAAACGTCATAATGTCTTCATAAAAGATCCAAATTCAGTAAGAAAAAATGTGTTGTTTATAGTAACATCTGTAGTATTTAGTGTACAATTTTCATATCCATACAACAAATATTCCGTGCAAGGAACGCTCTACAAGTTCGCTCTCTAGAATAATCTAGAATTCAACAAGGTATGCCATTTTTGCTATAACTCCTTTTCTGAGAGGTTCCAAGTAGTGAAACCTGGAGGAATTGCATAAAACACGATGAATAACGTTGTGTACTATTTTCCTATCTTTATTCATTACAGGTACATAGTTATGATTATTTCAAGTCAGGGTTATTGACTAATACAAAACTAGTCATGTGAGACTAAAGTAAAGTTTGATGAAAATGCTAGTCTCTTGTTGTTAAAGTTAAGGAAGGTTTGCAGGTATGTGATCATATACACCATGTCTATTATAGAGTTACAAATCAGATTTGTATGATGAAATTGATGAGGGCTTTTGGTTGAGGTACATGTTGGGTACATGGTTGAGACAAGTAGTTGATGAGTTGGCACATACATGAGGTGTATAGTTGATGATGTTGGTACATCTTGATGAGTCATA
>SNQJ01S0085748.1:0-20727 GCA_010110895.2 Picea sitchensis | reverse complement strand
ATGGTTTATGGATGATGTAGCATACTTGTATTGGTATATTATTAGAAGCACATATTGATATTGGTGATGATTATGAGTTGTTGTGTTATGCTTGGTTGATGCACATCTTTGAGAGTTGTCTTGGTGATTGATCTTGGTGAGTAAATATGATTTGGTTGATAAGATTGATGAGACAGGTTGTTGTGATAGGTTGTTTGGACAGGTTGTTGTGACAGGTTATTCGTACAAGTTTGGTGCATGATTGATGCACTTGTTCATGGTACATGTTGAGGTATAGGTTGATGCATGGTTGATGCACTTGTTTATGGTATAGGTTGATTACAGGTTGTTTGGTACAGGTTGGTGAATGGATGATGCACTTTTTTATGGTACAGGTTGATTACATATTGAGGTACATGTTTATGCATGGTTGATGCATGGTTCAGATTATTGGTACAAGTTGTTTGGTGTAGGTTGATTGGTACAAATTTACAGTAGTATATCTCACAATGATAGTGTGACAGTGGTTCCATCATTATACTTCTACGTCAGGGTGGTTAGGCGAGGCAAGGAAAAGTGGTTGTAGCCACCTTTTAGTTGTAGCCGGAGAACATAGGGGGTTGTAGCCTCCTTCTGGTTGTAGTCAAAGAATTGGAGAGTTGGAGCTTCCCTCAAGTTGTAGCCTGAGAAACTAGGGGGTTGGAGCCTCCTTCCAGTTGCAACTGGAAAACAAAGGATGTCGGTGCTTCCAATTAATGTAATTCTTAAAGACATATAAGAAAAATCATTATGTGGTTTTCTCCCGCTTTTGGTTTCCACGTAAAACACTGGTGTACTGTGTATGTGTGTGATTGCTAATTTGTTCATTGTTTATTTACTCTGCAAATATTGGATGATAATGATACATTGATATAACAATTTCATTTTATGTTGAAAAAGGATTAAATTGTTCTATTACTGATTCACCCCCCCTCTCAGTAATCCAACAATTGGTATCAGAGTCGGTTCCTTCAGGAAACAATTTAACCACTGGAAGGAGATCATGGATTATTCTGAGAATGGAGTACCAATGTTTAATGGTCAGAATGGTTTTAAGTATGATATGCGGAGCAGAAAGATGAAATCATTTTTATAGGCATGGGGACATTATATTTGGCTATCAGTTGTTACAGGATATGATAGTTCAAAAAGGGAAAATACTTTAGCCAATAAGGAATTGAAGAAGAATAACAAAATAGCAATGGATTTCATCTGGCAAGAATTACCTAATCCGGTAAGAGAAAAGGTTGGTAAATGTTCACCAGCCAAAGAACTTTGGGATAAGTTACATGACATATATTCTTCACACATCGCAAATTCAGAAAATGTCAAAGAAGATGCAGATACAAATCAAGAAGAATTATGTTCACCATGTCAAACAAATTCAGAAGATGAAGAGTACATAATCACCAGAGGTATGTTGTTTTTCTTTAATTGTGAAAAATGTGGACATTTTGAAATAGAATTCCATGAAGGAAATGAGACATAAAAACTAATTGAAAAGGAAGACAATTATGAAGCAGAATTGATTAGTGCTTTAGATGAACTAAGAGAAGAAAAGAAGTCACTCAAGAAAGAATTGATGAAACAAAAGGAAAGTGTTCACATTTTTTAAGAAGTCCAACAGGTCATCAAGAACTTAAGAACTCATCTAGAAGAAGCCAGACAGATTGAATAAAATCTTAAATAACAAAAGCAGTATTTGGAAGCCAACATAGAAGCACAGAAGGAAGAAGCAAAAATGAGAGAGAAGATATTGACAGATCATCTTAAGGGAAGAACTAATGATCTAAACCAACTTGAGGCAGAGTTTGTTAAAGAAGAGAAAGGGCTTGAAGAAGAAATAATCACATTAAAAATTCATCTTGAATAAGAAAAAAGAAAAAAAGAAGTCATGAAGTCTCAGATAATGAAGAAAGAAGAAGAGGTTGAGAAGCTTGAAGAAGAAGTTGTCACATTGATGATTAAAATCGTCAAGCTCAACAAGAACGTTGAAGAGACATAAACATCCACATCAGTTATAGAGAATGAAGAGAAGCACTCAAGGTTGCTAGAAAAGAAGAATGAAGAAAACAAAAATAGTTATGCAGAAGTACTCAAAGGAAGGAATCATGGTCAACCAGAATCTAAGAAAACTATTGAAGATACATCTTCAAGAAGACCATTCATGTTCAAGCCACAAAGAAGCTTCAATCATGATCATGATTAGTCAAGGAAGAAATTTAGAAGGACTACACTACAAAGAATATCACTCACTCCCATGTATGCAAATTTCTTTTATGGTCATTTTTTTTATTGTACTAATTTTGGACATAAGGTTGCAGATTGCAAGGATTATAAAAGAAATGTTCAAGCAAGAAGTGCATATGTGGCCCCATGTAACATTGAATGTTACAAATGTCATAACTATGGACACATAGCTAGTGATTGCAGAAGCATGATTGATACTTCCATGAAAGAGAACACTGATATCAGATATAAGAAAGTACTGGATAAGAAAACATGAAGAACAGGTGAACAAAGACCAAGTCCCAGAGATCGCAAGATTGGAAATAAAACGAGATGAAGAAAATTCTACAAAGAAAAAGAAAGATGTAAGATACAGAAAGGTTTGGAAAATAACTGAAAGAAAAGAAGGACATGTAAATAAGGAACAATTTCAAGAGATTGTACTTTTAGGCATTGTAGTGAAACATGAATCCACAAACAGAAAAAAAGAAGTCAGAGATCAGAGAGATGATGAATCTACCAATGAAGATGATGATGAATCTACCAATGAAGATGATGATGAATACACATCAGAGCAAGAATTGTTCTGAGCCATCCAGCTTAGAGACTCCCAGGTAATATGAATCTTAGACAGGGGGACTCTATGCGATAGCTGTGACATACCAAAGAACCATCCTTCGAGCAACTTGCAGAGTTTGAGAAGACAAATCCAGAGAAGTTAGTTAGCAAAAGTACAATTTGATGGATTAATCAAGACTTCATGATAGTATAGTGATAAATGGGTTAGCATTATGGACAGTTCCTCAAGTAGAGTCTTGGATAGTATGGACGAGAGCATGGATTCATAGATTGGTTCAAAGAGTAGTTCAGAGACAAAGGAACATTATCATAATGGATGATAATTACACAGGAAATGGCTCGAACAATGCTAATGGATTTCAAATTGACAGATATCTTTTGGACACATGCAGTGCATACAACAGCTCACATTCAAAACAGAGTAATGCTCAGAAACAACAATGAAAAAACTCCCTACGAACTATGGAAAGGAAGCGTAGACAATAACCTCTACATCAAGGTAACTCAAGGTAGTATTTTATTAATTTAAATTTATGTTGATAATATTGTTTTTTGAAGTACTAATGACAGGTTAAGCCAAAAATTTGCAAAGGATATGCAGAATGAATTTGAAATGTCATTACTTGGAGAACTATCCTTCTTTCTGGGTCTTCAGATATGTCAAAGAAACCAAGGAATTTTTATTTCTCAAACTAAGTATATCAGATAAATGCTAAAGAGGTTCGGAATGGAAGATTGCAAACCAGTTACCACTCCTATGCAAACCAGTTGCAAGTTGAGAAAAGATGATGATTCAAAGTCTACAAACCAAAGGCATTACATGTCAATGATAGGTAGCTTACTATATGTGACAACATCTAGACCAGATGTAATGCAGGCAATTGGACAAGTGGCATGATTTCAAGCATCACCAAGGGAATCACATGTCTTAACAGTAGAGAGGATTTTCAGATATCTCAAAGGAACAAAAGAGTTTGAACTATGGTATCCAAAAGGAAAGGATCTATCACTTACTGCCTACACATATGCAGATTGGGCAGGTTGCATTGATGACCGACGAAGCACCAGTGGAGTAGTGTTTTACTTAGATATATATGTTGAGTATGATGAGCCCATTCCAATCTATTGTGATAATAAAACTGCCATCAGTACCTCAAAGAACCCGATGATGCACTCCAAGAAGAAGCACATTCCAATAAAGTATCACTTTCTACGGGAACATGTTGCAGAGAAGAACATCAGAGTTGAATATGTGGGCACAAAAGAACAAGTGGCAAAGATCTTTACAAAACTGCTTCCAAGGGAAGCCTTTAAGTATTTTTGCTAGAGACTCAGAGTAATTTATACTCCAAAATGAATTCTTTTGAATGCTAATCTTATATGTCTTAGATTTACATGAGGAAGCACCATAAAGAGGACAGTTCAGGTTGGGGGGTCATTTTCAGGAAGATTTCAATCAGGGGGAGTATCCCCAAGGATAGTTTAGTTAGGGGGAGAAACTCCGGATGGAAAGATACATTTGTCATTAATGACAAACAGGGAGAGATTTATCAGATGAAGGTTAGAAATTCTTGGAGAGAGAGCACAAAGGCATGTAGACAGGGGAGCAATCCAAGGAGAGTTCAGTCAGGGGGATAAACCCCAAAGGGAGATACCCTTTTCCATTGATGTCAAAGGGGGAGAGATAGAAACATTGATGAGTAATATAAGCATGAATGTTATCATGACTAAGTGTTGCCATCAATGCCAAAGGGGGAGATTGTCAGACAATTGGCTTAGGTTGATGGATAGTTGGTATGGATTGTTGGTTTTGATTGATGTCAAACATTGGAGAGTGATATTGTAGATTGATGTCAACCCTTAGTGATTGATGTCAACCCTTGGAGAAATTCTGGTAGCGAATTCCGGTAGCACAAAGGTTTGGGTAATGGACCCAAGTTTGTTTGATGTATAATGGTATGAAATTTAATATATTTGAAGGTAAGACTATTATATATGGGTATTACATGTCATGCCATTTCCATTGGTATGTGGAACGTCACATAACTCCTCACGGTTAGATAGTTATGTCAATGTGAAGTTGGAGAACCCAGGTTTGGGTAATGGACCCAAGTTTGTTTGATGGATAATTGTATGATTTTTGATATATTTGCAGGTAAGACTATTCTATATGGATATTACATGTCATTACATTTCCGGTGGTATGTGGAACATCACATAAATCCTCATGGTTAGAGAGTTATGGCCATGTGAAGTTGGAGAACCATCATGAGTCATCTAGAAGCCCCAAAAGGTCAAAGTGGTTTAAGACATTTTAGAAGGTAAATAATAAAGTGAAGTGTTGAGTGTACTATAAGTCAAAGTGAATACCAAATAAATTATTTAAATAATAAATTTAATGGAGAAATTACTAAGTGAACAAGTGGTTAGAAGTGGGTTAGCCTTAAAATAAGAAAAGTGTGTTAAGATGGTTAAAAGGTAACCCCTTGAGGAAGCTACATGAAAGTATAAATAAGAGACAAGGTTCTCTCATTTTAATCACACTTGAGAATATTGAATATCTACAGGTGACTGAGGTAGAGGTAACCAAAGGATATCTAAGCCGGATTTCAGAGGGAAGGTGAAGTAAAGAAGGCCGAAATTCAAGGGAGGATAAATTCTTTTGATGATGCTTTCTAAGGTATGTTATTTACAGGTCATCTCACCATTTTCGCAATAAAAAAAATTCTAGAATGCTTCAGACCATGAAATTGGGATTCCATTGAGGAAACATATCCAATTATCTGTGGTACAAATTTCATCTTGTGGGTCATTGTATTTTTGGAGTTTCACTCCATGGAAAATAAAGTTTGTGGCTAGTCCTGAAACTAGTCTAAAACAGGTGTTTCGGGTAAAAACGTCATAACTTCTTCATAAAATATCGAAATCTGGTACGACCAAATGTGTTGGTTAGAGTATAGTTTGTAGTATTCAATGTACAATTTTCAGATCCATACAACAAATATTTCATGTGGGGCACGCTCTACAAGTGCGCTCTCTAGAATAAGCCATAATTCAACAAGGTATGCCATTTTTTCTATAACTCATTTTCTGAGAGGTTCCAAGTAGTGACACCTGGAGGAATTGCATAAAACACACTGAAGAACATTGTATACTATTTTTAGGTCTTTAGTCATTACAGGTACATAGTTATGATTATTTCAAGTGAGGGTTATTGACTAATCCAAAACTAGTCATGTGAGACTAAAGTAAAGTTTGATGAAAATGATAGTCTCTTATTTTTAAAGTTAATGAAGGTTTGTAGGTATTTGATCATATACACCAGGTCTATTACAGAGTTACAAATCATATTTTGATGATGAAATTGATGAGGCTTTTGGTTGAGGTACATGTTAGGTACATGGTTGAGACAAGTAGTTGATGAGTTGGCACATACATGAGGTGTATAGTTGATGATGTTGGTACATCTTGATGAGTCATAGTTGATGAGTAGTTGATACATGATTGCTACATACTTGGTACATGGTTGGAGGCATTTGTTAGTAGTATTGTTGACACATGGTTTATGGATGATGTAACATAATTGTATTGGTATATTATTAGAAGAACATATTAATCTTGGTGATGATTTTGAGTTGTTGTGTTATGCTTGGTTGATGCACATATTTGAGAGTTTTCTTGGTGATTGATCTTGGTGAGTAGATCTTATTTGGTTGATAAGATTGATGAGACAGGTTGTTTTGATAGGTTGTTTGGACAGGTTGTTGTGACATGTTATTCGTACAGGTTTGGTGCATGGTTTATGCACTTGTTCATGGTACAAGTTGAGGTACAGGTTGGTGCATGGTTGATGCACTTGTTTATGGTACAGGTTGATTATAGGTTGTTTGGTACAGGTTGGTGCATGGTTGATGCACTTGTTTATAGTACAGGTTGATTACAGGTTGAGGTACAGGTTGATGCATGGTTCAGGTTATTGGTACAGGTTGTTTGGTGCAGGTTGATTTGTACAGGTTTACAATACTATATCTCACAGTGATAGTGTGACACTGGCTCCATCATTCTACTTCTACGTCAAGGCGGTTGGACGAGGCAAGGCCAAGTGGTTGTAGCCATCTTCCGGTTGTAGCCAGAGAACATAGGGGGTTGTAGCCTCCTTCTAGTTGTAGCCAGAGAATTGGGGAGTTGGAGATTCCCTCAGGTTGTATCTTGAGAAACTACGGGGTTGGAACCTCCTTCCAGTTGCAACTAGAAAACAAAGGAAGTTGGTGCTTCCAATGAATGTAATTCTTAAATCCATATAATAAAAATCATTTTGTTGTTTTCTCTCGCTTTGGGTTTCCACGTAAAACACTGGTGTATTGTGTATGTGTGTGATTGCTCATTTGTTTATTGTTTATTTACTCTGCAACTACATGGATATAACACTTGCATGTTATGGTGAAAAATGATTAAATTTCTCTATTACTAATTCACCCCCCCCTCTCAGTAATCCAACATTCAAAAATCATACAAGTATTTCATGATTAATGTCTCTCCCCCTGTCTTACTATGCCAACTACCATGTAGATCACTATGGGGATGAAACTACTCCAAGTTTCTTTCGAATATACTCAAAAGTCTCCCTCAGAAGAGGTTTGGTGAAGAAATTTTCAATCTACTCTTTTGTACCAACATAATCTGCCTTGATGTTCTTCTCTGCAACTTGTTCTCGTAGAAAGTGAAACTTGATCAGAATGTGTTTCGTCTTGGAATGCAACACTAGATTTTTAGAGATGCTTATAAAACTGGTGTTATCAAAGAATATTGGAATAGGCTCGTCATATTCCACATGTATGTCCTGTAAAGTTTGTTTCATCCAAAGAACATGTGTACAACATGTTGTTGTTGCAATATACTATGCTTCTACTGTGGACAACTATACTGGAGATTATTTCTTGCTCAACCAGGATACCAAACAATCACCCAAGTAGAAGGTTGCTCCACTTGTACTTCTTCTATCATCAAAGCTTCCTGCACAATCTGCATTTGTGTATTCAAATAGAAATAGATCATTCCCTTTTGGATACCATAATCCATAGTCTTATGTTGCTTTGAGATATCTGAATATTCTCTTTACTTCCATAACATGTGTTTCATTTGGTGCTTCTTGAAATATTGCAACATGTCCAACTGCTTGCATCACATCTGGTCTCGATGATGTCACATAGAGTAAACTGTCAATCATCGATCTGTAGAGTCTCTGATATGCATCCTTGGATTGATCATATTTTCTCAATTTGCAACTAGTMTGTATCTTGCTGACATATTCAAAATCCCAAAAAGAACGACAACTCACCAAGTAATGACATTTCGAATTCATTCTGCATGTCTTTAGAAATTTTTTTACTCATCATGTCATCATCACTTCCAAAAATAATGTCATCAACATAAAATTCAATTATCAACATACTATTTTGATTTACCTTTATGTAGAGATTGTTGTCTGCATTTCCTTTCATGAACCCTTGTCGTTGTAGATACCTGTCCAATCTTGAATACGATGCTCTGTCCATATCTCATAAAATTGTCCATGATTCTACTACTCAACTACATACAATGCTGACCCATTCTGAAGACTTATTTGACTTTGTTGTACCTGATCATTGCATATTCCTACTTCTCAAACTGTCTTCTCAATCTGTAAATCAAACTTTACATGTCTGGAACAATCTGTACCAAATTTATCCCTATCTGAATACACATATGGAATCCTCTATATAATCATGAATCTATGCATGTCTGAAACAATCTGTACTGAAGATATCCCTTCATGAATGCATGTGTGGAATGAACCTCTGCAAAATCATGAACTTCTACCTATGTAACTGCTAGTTGATACTTGCATAGAAATTTGGTCTAAAAGTTTGTTCCCAAACAATCAAACTATTTCTATGTACTTCTATCATCAAACCACTTTGAAAATGAATTTCCAAAATATGTAAACACTTCAAACTGCTTGAAGGATAGTTCTTTGATCTGTATAATTGCTGCTTAGACTCCCCCTCTTCAATATTCATATTTACTGGGAGTCTCCAAGCCAGATGGCTCAGAAAAATATCTGCTCTGATGCGGAGTAATCTTCCTTTTCATCATTTTCCTTTCCATCCTCTTCCTAAAATATGACATCTTTCTCTTTTCTTGTCGATTCGTCATGATTTTGCGTTGTTGCAAATCTTGTGAGTAGGGACCTGATTTTCATTCATTTGTTCTTCTTGTTTTTCATTTTTTCTCCAAACCTTCATGTATGTGACATCTTCCTTTTTTATTGTAGATTTATCCTGATCTTGCATTGCTGCAAATCTTGAGAGTATGACTTATGGGTGTCCTTCATTCATCTATTCTTCTTTTACCTATTCTTTTTTTCTTTTCCAAATCTTCTTATATCTGATATCAACGTTCTCTTTCATAGAGGTATCCATCATGCTTCTACAATCATGAGATATATGTCCATAGTTATGGAATTTGTAGCATTCTACTTCATTTCTCAATGAACCAAAACTATTTTGGTTTATGTTGTATGCGTCATAAGATCTTCTGGGATAAATATTATTTAATTACCCTGCATAGTTGTTTTTTCTCTTGGCATAGGCTCTGCAGTTTACATATTTATGTCCAAAATTAGCACAATTAAAATAATGAACATAAAATAATCTTTGATACCTGGGAATAGATGATATTCTATGTGATGCACTCCTTCTAAATTTGTCTTCTTGAGTCTTATTTATTTCTGGAATATTCTTCTTTGGGGGCATGCATTGTTACACATTATTTTGGTCACCCCATTGATCCATTGACAACATGTGTTCATGTTCCCAAAAAAGAGTAGTTATCCATGAGGAAAGTGACTGGCTTTCTCTTTTCAAAAACCCTATTAAGAAAGGTCATCGCAGGATGCACTATACATAGGGTGTGACGATGCCTGATCATCGCCCCCTGCTCTAAAGTTGGATTGTGACGTCTCCGCAGGTTGCACTATACCTAGGGTGCGACGATGCCAAAAGCTAAGAAAAGGTCAAGTTTCACGAATGTTCTAAAAGGGGATCTTCTAGAAGATGAGGTGGCCTCCGAATGGTTTGGATCTTACTCGCTTCTTTGATTTGGTGGGATCATCCTAATCTCCTCACCCATCTCTCTTTCACCTTATATAAAGAGGGATCTCTCATGGAAAAGTCTAAGGTGGAATAGGCTAAGAATTGGATGGAGAATTCTACTTCAGATCATACTTGAGATCCTCATTTATGTTCATCAAGTATTGTAGATCTTCTTCATTCAAGGTTGGAGCAAGTCTGTGTGTTGGAGAAAAGTTCCATCAAGAGGGGACCTTATGACATCAAGGCTTTGGTTGTAATCTCCACTTTCATTTTAATATGATACAACAATATGTTTCTTTCCCATAAAACTAGACTTGTTTTATTGTATGATTCCTTGATCACATACATAGGTTCTTGTTGAGTTCATTGTATTGATTTCACTTTGGTGGGCTTGTGTTCCCTTGCAGATTCAATATCACAAGAGCACTAGGGTGGAGCTAGGACGATAATGTGTTATAACCCTAAATTGCTCCTTACATGCATAACTGGCATTTGGCCCTCTTACTTACTATTTTTGCCAAGCCATCACTGAGTAGCTCTTCTTAAAAACACTATTTTTGAAGATGACGCACCCTACACCACTACTTCCCACATACATAATCTTGTTGTACCACTACAGCCTATGTACGTATGCTAGTTGCACCATTATAGCCCGCTTATACTTGCAAAAGTTGCAAAAAATAAAAAGTTGCAAGGAATTTGTTGAGATTACGGGCTATTGGGTAGTTTCCCAACTGATCCACCGCCTATAGCCCGTCACCCAATCGAATAACCATCATTTTCCCATATAAAAGGAGGTGTTGGGGTCTCATTCCTAATCCAAGCATAAGAACAATGAAACTCTGTATGTTTCACATCCCCTCCTTGCCCCAAGAATTTGTAGCCACCTTGTGAGATTTGCATCAGAATTTCCCATTTTGCCCTTTTTCCTTCATCATAAGCATATTCCACTTCCCTAGAAGAATTTTGAGAGGAGAAAGATACGCGGTGGTGCAGTTGGAGCTTTGTGAAGAGGATCTCGGACCAGGTTCGTGGAGAAGTCACCGACCTGTTGTAAGTAAACATTGTGATATCAATAAAAGGAATACTTTTTCTGTCCCGAAACATGATGTGTTAAATATTTTGTATTTGATTTATACTTTATGCTAACATCTAACCAATGATTTATATATGAGATTCATGTTTGTAGTTTCTTGTTCATCTGTTTGTGAATGAAAACCAGCCTTGGGAGGAGGCTTGTAGTCAGCAGAGCTATTAGACGCGAGAGGATCAACACCAGACACGGAGTAAAAGGTAAAGTTACCTGATCTTTTCACTTTGTATTTCATGTATGAATTCAGGTTATATTCAGGGTAGTTAGAAAAGTAGGAGACTTTTAGACGGTTAGATCTGCCTACATGTTGAACCATAGTGTAGTCCGTAGGTGGGTTTTCTCGCTATAGCAGAACTGGCGACCATACTGGGGAAGCCTTTAGGGTTTTAGGGGATTGTTTGGGTGTTTGATTGGCTTGATACCTTTTGAGTTTCTTTGTGAGTTTGTTGAGTCTTTAATGGATTCCGGTTACCTTTTTCTACCATACCAGTTCTCCTTGCACTCTCAGTCTGTCTGTTTACTTTTTTTTTCAAGAAGTACAGAGGTGTACGCGACATGTTGTGACATAGGCGCCCTGCTTTTAGACAGCCCGCATACATACACAAGCTACTAAAGTATCAATTGCGTACCTGTGTCAAGATTTTTTTTTTAAGAAGAGACAGTCAACCTCTTCCTTGATTGAATTTTTACTTCTCTGGATTTCTTGTTTAAGTACAGTATCTCTGGTTTTTACAATCGAAGCCTTGGTTGGATGTCATTTTACTTATCTTTTTAAAGATTTCTTGTGTTTAATTTCGAAAGGGTTTTAGGCAAGTTTTTGAGTTTTTGTTGATCAACCTGTTTAGTGTCTTGAATGACTCCCCGCGATCCGCAGTGGGCCTGAGGTCAATTTTCAGTCTTGTCTTGTCTTTTACTTTTTCCCCTTTCGCTTGCTTTAAAGAAAAAGAAAAAGAATTTATTTCAAGTTTCTTGTTTTGAAGCATACAAAAAAAATATAGAAAAAGATTTCACTTCTTAGTTTGGTTAAGTAGTTGGGTTAGTTAATTTTCTTTTTAGGAAAAAGAGTTATTTTCTTAAGTTCTTTATTGATTGCTTAAAACATTAAGTAGCTCGTAGTCGAGCGAAATTTCTTTTTAGGTTTTCCTTTAAAAGATCTTAGAAAAAATTAGTTATGAAAAGTTGGTTAAAGAGTTAGTTGCAAATCTTTGTTGTTAACTAGAAGTAATTTTGCTTTCAGTTTCATTTACTTCTCCTCATTTTCGTCTCTCAAAACACGCCACTAGTTTCATTGTGTTTCCTTGACTTAAAACAAGCCATTTAAAATAAACACTAATTAAAATCAACTAGGCTTTATGTTTGTAGGATCAATTAACTAGTCTAGGCTAGAGCCTTGAATTAGGTTGGAGAGGGAACTCTTCAAGGCTAAAAACAAACATTGGAGTCAGAGCTAGGGAGTGTAAAAAGTCCAGTAAACGTGAAATTTATCTTGGACCCCCCTCTAACACAGGGGCTAAACACGAGGTCGTGTGCAGAAAGGTAGTGGAGATAACCCCTCCAAAGTCGAACCAAGCATAGTGGGGAACGCATATACAGGACTTGTTGTGGGATACTGTCGGTTTCATTTGCCTACGGAGCTTCGTGGATCTCAAATCTGTTCAAGGTCCTCAGTTGTCTTCCAGACCACTTTCTTTCGATACCCTCGATAGATTTCAGGCTTGATACCCTGCTCATTGCGGTCTACCCAACTGTCGACTATACCCGCCTGGTGACTGTTCGCAAGTTGGAAACTTAGTTTCCTTTTATCTTTGGGACTTACACAGGTGACTACGGGGGTATACCACAGTACCTAGGGTAGACGTCGGGCCACGCTTTGCAGAGTATACCTGGAGGGTGCTTCCGTGTTCAAGTTGCACTTGCACCAGTAAGTTTCTCTAGTGTTGTCTAGCATAATTGTTCTTCCAACTAGTTAGTGGTCATGCTTTCTTTATCTTGTAGGAAATTTTCTAGTGTGTGCTTGGTTTTCAACGTTAGTAAAACGCCTTACTGTGTCGTTGATCTTCTCAATAAATCTCAAAGAGGAGACCATAGTATGCTTTCTCCTTCTATTCTCCCCTTGTTCCTCCTTTTCCTTTTTCCTTTAAGCAATCATAATTAGTTGAAGTAGTTAAACTACCTCTTTAGTTAAGTTAACTAAAACTCAACCAACTTTTTAGTTAAGGGGGAAAAGTAATAAAATCATAATAAGGGTTTTTAATAAATAATAACTAGTAGGTGGGACCCCTTGTGACTCCCTTTAGTTCTTTAAGAAGAATAACACAACTAGTTAATTAATCAAACACATCCCTCCTTGTGGCTTCCATCATCACTCTCATAATTTGACAATTTATATCAATGATAATTGAAATTATATCCAAAAATATCTTATCCATATATCCAAAAAATAGTGTGTTGTCCAAAATTTCAAAAGTCAATTGTTCTGAACAATCAATAAACAAAAACACTTAAAACCCATATTTGCCACTCTAGGAGGCAATATTCCCCTTGTTGTTGTTGTCACCCTTTGATTTCTCTGAATTTTCTTTAGGATGTGTGGAGCCTTTAGGCCTAATCTCACTGATAACATGAGATAAATCATCTCGCAAATGCATGCGGGATGACACGGATTTGGAAAAGTCATTTGAGGGAGAGGAGGGGGAAGCAACGATCTTTCCTTTGTCAGGATCATGGTGGGCCTCGGTCTTTAACCTTTTTCTTTCATGGGAAGACTGTACTAGTGAGTGGGCAAGGGCAGCTTGGACAATTTTATTAATAGGTGGAGGAGTAAGTAGAGACAAGTTAGGCCAGCCACGATGTTGGGAGACTGTCGAGTGGACAATCTCTTGCCATCCGTCGTTTTCAAAGACTTCATGTTGTAATGATACATGAGGGGGAACTGAGATACCAGGGACATGTGGGGCTTGGAAGGGAGGCCTTTCTGGCCTAGTTTGGACCACTCCTTATCCAATCCGGTTAAAAAATCTAGCTTGGAATCGTTGGCTCAATTCTTGCGAGTCTGCATCAAAACGTATAGAAAACCTTGGCCTTCTAGGGCCCATTTTCCAATTTCCTCTTCCTCTGTTACCCTGGCCATGGCTACCTCTGCTGAAAAAGATCATTCTTGTATGCATTATTGATTAGCAACTAGTTACTTCAACAACCATACATGACATCTATTTAAATATGAAACAAAGTTTGGCTCAACAACACATCAGACTCATGCAATCCAATCCATACAAATCATTTAATACTTTTCAATGAGTAGGGGGTGAATAAGGGTTCTGGGATATGTGAGAGATTGTATTGAGCGAAAAGTGTTAAAATTAAAGGGGGTATATCATGATTACTTCTCAATAAATCATCAAACAATCAACTTTATTGTAAATCAAAAGAATATATCATTGTAACTTATCCATGTGCCATCCTTTAACTATTATAATACATAGTTTAACTTAACTATAATTTAATTTTAAGAACGGGGAGTGGATAGTGAATATGGGAAGACGAGGGGACTTGTAATGTGTGAAAAAGTGAGAGAATGGTAGGGGAAAAAATGAATATTGTTCATAAAACAAATCAAGTAATCCATAAAAACAACTTTGTATTCAATACAAAAGATACCAATAGCAATTTATCAATTACTGTGTGTCAAAACTGTTCAATATCCCACATTCAATTTTCTCAAAAATTCTTAATTAACACAGTATGTAAACGTACTCATAATCACTATGACTTTCAACAGTCATGTTAAGAGAATACTTGGTCTCTAATTCCTTTCCTTTCATTTAAAACAAAATCAAAAGAAACACACAACAACATTGCTCCATCTCTATCCATCATATATCACTATAAAATATCAAACATTGTCCATAATTCACAATCCAAATAAAACATATGCACATGTCCCTTTTCCAATTTGAACAGACTTCTAAATCTTGCGTGATTTCATGCCTTTTTCATTATATTAACCAATAAAATTTGCAATGAAACCATAATACAAAACCCGAGCTTCATCATTGATGATGCAATTAAATAAAACATGCATGATGCCTCCATAATAGATACACAATGAAAGAACGAAATCAAAGTCATCAATTTCCACAATTTGCCATGATCCCAATCAGGACTAGTGAAACACAAAGCAGTCACCAACTTGCAATTGACACCATGTTGTAAGAATACAACGATTTAAAGCATAATGAGAAGAGACAACCATTGAATGCACATTATGACTGATTTCCAACAAACCAATTTAATCAAATAAAGACGAGCTAGGTATTTGACACACTGTCATAACCACTCCATTTTACAACCCATCGTTGACAATCAGAAAGATTCCCAATTTGGGTAAGACAGTTAAGGATTTAAAAAAAAAATGGGCTCTGTAACAATGAATACAAAGAAGAAATTAAGAGTTTTCTCGGACACCAACAACACTGAGAGACTGGAGGTCCTCCAAACATATCAACCGATAGGCAAAGACCCTTCGATACAAGAACAGGGTTCCTTATAACTCTCGTTCCATGCAATGGCACAACAGTTCAACGACGGGTAGGGTAGGAAAACAATGCAGAGGAGAAGCGAATTCCCACTGGACAGTAACAAGTACCCAAAACACATAGAGTTATAACCTTTGTCCATTTCATTTGATGACAATGCCAGTGGGAATGCAGACCCGAGGCATAACCTATATCACCCAATCAACCATAAAGCATATATATTGGCACAATGGCCACCCTGAGACCGACTTGTAAGATATGTTGATGCCAAGACCATGAAAATAATCCCACAACCATGATTCTGGAAAATACCTAGTGACCAAAAGGAAGTCTGAAAAACATACACAACAACCACATAGCAACCCGAATACGACTAGACATGGTTACCCTCATAACTGTGAGGAAGCGGCTAGCAAGGATAAATAGAGAAAAACCCTCCAACAAAACACAAAATGATAATACCCATATCCACTTCAAAACTACATAGATCCATCACAATTTTCACCACATAGAACAACCAGTGAATGCACAACTCAACCAACCAATTATTTTACTTGCAAATCGAACAACCACACAGTCATTCTAGAGAGAAAAACCATGCTTTTACACAGTTGCAAATATCAGGAAAACACAAACCAAAGAATTACTGAGCCATCGTTCCTTCATACACAGAGAGAAATTCATGGATGGGTGAAAAGAACCATACATGTAACTGATAGGTTAAAAGGGGCGAGTTGGTTGAGTGCTTCCTTCCCAGGCTTGAATCTCGGAGCTTAACCACCAACAAAACGAAATGCAACAACAACCATACTAGGGTGACGACCCAATGGGGGGAGTTTGGAGGGACGTGCATTTACTACACATCGCTTCCATCTCCTCTTCATTCAATTTCACCATACATGATAACCAACAATCACTAATACATTAAACCAGGTCATAAATTCCAAACCATTGAAATCTACGACCACATTGCTTTCCAAATGCGCCACCCAAAAAATCCATATTAACCATTTCCAAACTTCCATACCATACCATATGTATTTCCATATCAAATGCACCCAATATAACTCAAATGCAAATCGCATAGCCACTAACCATTAATAGTTAGGATTAACACTAACTTGTTTTCATTTTATTTGCACCTAACTTCTAACATAGCATAACATAGGCCCTTTCTTTTGGATTTTTTGTAAGTATCTTCCCTTTTGCTCTTGTTTATGTTGTTACTAACATATCTATGTGTAGTTGTAGCCAGGTAATAATCGTGGTGACATGATCAAATATAACAACTGTAAATATATGCCAATCATAACATAAAATTAAAGCTTCGAATAATAGAACATCCCATAAAATGCATCATCCACCTATCATTATGTCAAAACGAAACCAAGACTACATCATCAACCATATAAGACCTAAGCAGCATAAAAAAAGAAACATAAAATGTGTGATATGACTATCTCCGAGCCTCCAACCTACAAGGGGGTCCCACCTACTAGAATTATATCTTATTAGCATAGTTTAAATAATAAGCTTTAGCAATACTTTGCGGGCGAAATTCCTCGTTGCGATTTTTATCATCAACAAACTGGTGAATCCACAGGGAAATCTATTTCCAGCAGATTAAGAACTCATAATATATGGTTTTTCAAGCCAAGAACATCAGATCAAGAAGATATAACCAGAATGATTATGCAACAGGGGGAATTGAGCGGATTTAATGGAAAAATGACCGGAAATTTGGGAATAACTCATGGAAAATGTTAATTATGAGGGGGTTTATCCATGTATGCATAATCATTCAACCAGAATTTGCTCTTGACTTCAAGGATAAAAAATTTATGGACTTGCTCTTTTGAATGTCAAATGGATGAAGAAATGGAAAGTAGAAGCGAGAAGTAACCAATTTTCTCATAAGACAACAATGAAAGCAGATAACAAATTCAATGATGCCTTCAAGGGGAACATCATAAGAGTTGTGTAAGCTTGATTGTTATTGACTAGAAATACTCTGTAGGAGTGTCACTATGGCATAATTGATCCAACATCTAACTCTTCAACAAAAATTGAAACCAAAAAGAACAAAGGCAAGAAATGTCATAACAGAATGAAACCGCAAAATTTAAAACAGCAGAAAATAAAATGACAGAAATGTAAACAGCAGAAGGAAAACTACTAAAATGGAAGAATAATATAAACTAATGTAAAAGCATAGTTGAAAAGCAATAGTGAAAACTATTAAAATTAAAGCAAAACTAAACCACTAATATACAGAACAATCCAAACAGCATTAAATTTTTCAAGTTGGTTCCACATAGTGTTTTAAGTGAGAACCGTTAGTGTTGTAGGAAAACAATCACTCTTGTAAATATTTTAGAATGTAAGATTTTGTACCTAGGAAAAAAGCGATCTTGAAACGACTCTAAAAGTTGTCTCAATAAATCTCAAAGAAGAGACCCCTCGAGACTCCAAGCACCAAGTTAATTGACATGTATTTGACTCTAAGTCTTTGAAGGAAATGCAAATCTTCTAACGTACCAAAAAAAAATGTGAAAGAAAAATGGACATTTCTATATCATAGTACATATGGAGCAATAGTCATCTTTTAGATTCCATAATATATATTGTAATTACAATATAGTATTGATTCAAAAAGTTAATTACAATATAGTATTTGTTCAATAGTCATCTTTTAGATTCCATAATATATTGTGTAATTACAATATAGTATTGGTTCAAAAAGTTAATTACAATATAGTATTTTTTCAAAAAGATGAGATATTATCACTTTAAATTAAAGATGTAAAAATAATATATAAACAATAATGAACTTCAACTTTTATTTATAAATATTTTTAAATACATAAACAATAGTTAAAACAAACATGGCTTCATAATTTTATATAATGATCCATCTAGATAAGTACACACATCAACTCTAAGTTACTTGGTTCTTACACCATTGGTTTCTACAAATAAATAATAAATACCTAAACATGAAACACACTCTCCAAGATATATAAGTTTATATTATGTACCTAAGTTCTCTCATCATTGTTCTCCCAGCTGCAACATACTGATTTTCGAAAATAAAATATATCAAAAATATGTTCGACTACAAAATCAACCAACTTAATGTTGTAGTGAATTCTACATGCAACGAGTCCAATATTGTTAATTTTGTGATGTTGTGAGCAGACTACAACATCCTTGTTAAAAGCAAAAAGAGTATTCTTCATATCTTTCTTTAATAAGTTCTCTTTAATAAGTTCAAGCTCCTTAGTACATCTATCAAATACACATTGTAGATCTAGATGTTCTTCCAGGTATGTTCATACAACCCCGCATTTGCCAAAAACTTATTCCCAATAAAATAACACGCCATTTTAACACACAAGACAATAAACTAACTCAAGTGTGCACACGAAAATAATGGAGATGCCAATATTACTACATAGTGGCATGCCATGCTATAAAATAGACTTCAAGGAGCTGGAAATTTGCAGCAAGATATGCACAGAACTATTATTCAAGGGAAAACAAGTGGTAAAGTTTCCATAACAATGGTACAAGTTCAAAAAAATAATTAATAACAAAATTAGGGAATATATGATTGAAAAAATGTTCCATAGACTTATCACCCAACATGGAGAATAGTTGAGTACAAATTTCCTATCAAATGGGAGTTCAAGGGAATGGACTTTCTTGCTGCTAAGAATGTGAGGAACAATACAAAGATTCAATACAGAGTACTTGGGCATAAAAACTTCACAAACACATCGTATCATCGTCAGGTTATGCACAGCTCTTGCTACATGAAATATTTCCATTAATTTTACATGTATTATTGAGTAGTTTTCATCTTGTACGTTGCATTAATGGAGTATTACTTGAAGCACGTGCCTTCTTTTTCTATTATCCCCACAAAAGCAACTTATATGTATTGTGCAATGCATTCAATGCCCAAAAGACCAATAAATCCTCTGAGATATTTCATTGTCATGGTATGGTTTTGATGTTACCCTGTGAAGCAAAACTGGCTCAATTTCTTCTCTTTCAATTCTTTGATGTTAGCAGTTGTTTCCAAGTGTGCAGAAGCAGGGGCTGCAGCATGGGATGTATTCTAGCATGTGAAAAGGAAAGCAAAGAACTAGTTCTTATCATGGACAAGCAATTCAAGTCAATTGATTCCATGTATAAAAGGAACTCTAGCATAGAAAGTGTAACAAAACATAAAAACTTGAAATATAAAACATATTTTTTTAATGTAGAAGTCTGAAAAAAATGGAATTTACCTAATCATTGGAAGACAAAAGCACTTGTCTCTACCAAAAATTTGTTATGGCAGTGGTGGTCTAAGGATGGAGTAGAATAGAATTTTTAGACTACAATGACTTAAAGCCCATTTCGTTTGTCATAGAAGTGTGTCAATTGACTATCCTTTAAAATGAAGATAGCATCGATTTTATGCTGGTTAGGACACCCTTTGGCTGCTAGGGTTAAGATGGATGTGTACCAGTTATATAAAAGTTTGAATGTACACTTTTCTACCTCTATTCTTAAAAAGTTTTATAAGAAAATAAATAATTATAATTATAGTTATCAAGATATTTCATTGATAAATTTCTGAAACAACTATGTTATATTTATCAAGATATTCCCTTTAATAATAAAAATCATTTTTTTCTTTTAATCATTAAAAACAAATGCAAAGCTCTTGATGTATTTACATGGCCACGACAACATAAATAAAACAAAAGCACAATGCATTTTATTGTAGATGTAGAAAATATATTGAACATAAAGTTTTCTTAAGATAAGATACAAAATTTTCTAATTGTAAGAACATTTCTAGAATGCCTTTGATGGAAGATCTAACTTTATTGCTGACACTCACATGCACCCAACAACAGAGATGTTGCACAAAGAAGTAAAGAGGAATAAGACTCAAACTACATGCAACTAATGACAATGGACTCAAATTAGTTTATGATTTAGCTAAACAACCACTACTCCCTTAGACTAGAATGTAGAAGAACTTTGGGATTCAGCAGTGTCGTTTTGAGTAGTACTTGAATTTCCCAACAAATGTGTTATATCTGATTGGAATTTTGGAATGCCAATGACTCCCAAAAAAATC
>SNQJ01S0085747.1:41602-53833 GCA_010110895.2 Picea sitchensis | reverse complement strand
TTAGTATAGTTTTTGTTTATGATTTGATTTAACTTGTTGCTGAAACACTGTTTTTAATGGATTCCGCTTTGCTGAAACACTACTGACTCTATCTTAGTTTATTGAATGAAATTTGTAATTCTTTTTATCAACAATCTTGTGTGATGATTTCACGAGGCTAGTCAGAGATTGGGTTAAGGGTTCCTGCTCAGAAAGGAAGGAACCAGAACATCCTGTTCTCGGTAGATTTCATTAATTTCGCAAGTGTGCTAGCCAGGGATTGGGTTAAAGGTTCCTGCTTAGACAGGAAGGAATCAGAACACCTTGTCTTCTGTAGATTTCATTTACTTCTGCAAGTGTGCTAGCCAGGGATTGGGTAAAGGTTCCTGCTCAGACAGGAAGGAATCAGAACACCTTGTCTTTTGTAGATTTCATTTAATTCTGCAAGTGTGCTAGCCAGGAATTGGGTTAAAGGTTCCTGCTCAGACAGGAAGGAATCAAAACACCTTGTCTTCTGTAGATTTCATTTACTTCTGCAAGCGTGCTAGCTAGGGATTGGGTGAAGGGTTCCTGCTCAGAAAGGAAGGGATCAGACCATCCTGTTCTCTGTAAACTTCAATTTCACAAGTGTGCTAAAACAAAAATAGGGCTTAAGGCTCCTGCTTAGAAAGGAAGGAACTAGACAGCCTTGTTCTCTGTTAGATAGAGTTAATTGTCTTCTGCTTACTGTTTTTATGAAAGAGTGTCAGCACTGAAGTCTCTGTTTGAGAGTAAGGGTCCTGTTCTCTGATTGCAGAATAGTTGTTCTTTCCCATTGCAAGTGTTATTATAATGTAATCCAGGATTCTTAGATTAATCTTTAAAGGTCTGCAATAGGGAAGTTGCTTTCCTGTGATTCAATTCAGAACTTCAGTTTATTCAAGCCAGTGTGATTAATTTAAGTTTCTTTACTACAACACTAAGTTGCTTTTGGAATTGATCATATATAATGTGTGGCTATCTTTGAAATAAAAGACTTCCCTGGGTTGATAATTTATGTATCACTTGGTTGTTTGAATCAATTAAGCAATTATAGTGACCAACAATAAGATGATTTATGATCCAATTGAGTACCCAAACAAGAAAATAATTCATTCCAAAAATTTATAGTGAAAATTGGATCTATGTCACTTATAATAATCTTGGGGATTCCATGTAGCTTTTGGATTGGTTCCATCAATGTTTCCACTAATGTACTTTTTTTAAAAGGATGAGAAAGAGAGAAAAATGGGAATACTTTGTCATTCAATCCATTACTACCATGATGACATTATTTCCTTTAGATTTGGGTAACCTATAATAAAATCCATTGAAACTTCTTCCCAATGTTGACTTGGTATATCTAATGGTTGTAGGAGACTTGTGGTTTGATTATCTCTCCCTTATGTTGGCAGACCATACATTCAACCACAAAATTTTGAAAATCATTTTAAGACCTTCCCAAAAAAATCCTTCTTGATCCTATAGTAACTTTTCAGGAACCCTCAATGTCCTATAGGAGAAGTGTGAAATTCCAAAAGGACCTTCTATTTGATTTGGGAATTATTACATAAATATAGGTGATCTTGATACCACATTAAATCATTGTTCCACACAAATTTATCTAATGCACTTGGTTCCTCTTGTAGTTGTTGAATTATCTTGCATACCTTATGATCTTTATTCCATTATATTCTTTCTTCTTCTACCCAATCATATTGTGGAATAGAAATATCACATAGTAAACCCTATGTTTCTTGTTCTTTTCTTTAAAGTGCATGTGCCACCATATTATGATTTCCTTTTTGTTTAGATAATTTCAAATACATAACCTATAATATTTGTAATCCATGTTTTTTGTTCTTATGCATATAATCATTGCTCCAAGAATTACTGCAAACTATCATGATCTATTTTTATTTTGTAGTGTCTTCCTATTAGGTAATAGTATCATCTCTTAACTACATGTAGTATGGCCAACATTCCTTTTTCATAAATGAGTTTGAGTAAGTTCTTTACTATATGTTTGATACTTTCAAAGGCAACGAGACTTCCTTATTGCACTAAAACTACACCAATTCCATGGCTTGAGGCACCACAGTCCACAATAAAAGTTTTTATGAAGTCATATCTGGCCAATATAGGACTAGTTATACACATATCCTCCTTAAGTTTTTCAAAATATTTGGTTGTTTATTCAATATAAGAAAATGATTCCTTCTTTAATAATGATGTTAGAGGTGTTTCTATTTGACCATAATTATTGACAAACTTGTGGTAATATCCTCTAAATCCTAAGAATCCTCTAAGTTTCTTCAAGGTTTTGGGATTGGTTGTTCCATCATAGCCTTAAGTTTGTTAGGGTCAACTTTGACACCTTCATGAGATACAATATGACCCAAATATTCAACTTATTTAACCCTAAAGGCACACTTGGAAGTATTTTCATATAGTTGTTTCTCTTCCAATAGTTTTAAGACTCTGTCAACATGTTGTACATACTCTTACCAATATTTTCTATAGATTATTATGTCATCAAAAAATACTAGCACAATTTTCTAAGGAAGTGTTTGAAAATAGAAGTCATCAAGCTTTGGAGTGTTGAAGCTACATTAGTAAGTCCAAATGGCATAACCAAAAATTCATAATTATATTCATGTGTTTTAAAGTTTGTTTTGGAAACAATTTGTTCCCTCATTCTAATTTGATGATATCCCAACTAGATATCCAACCTAGGAAATAAAATTGCTCCATGAAATTCATATAATAATTCATCCATAATAGGAATAGGGAAATTATATTTGATTGTAATTTTGTTGAGTTGTTTATAATCTAGAAATATATTCCATGAACCATCCTTTTTTGTAACCATCACCACTAGTGAAGAGAAATCACTTTGGATAGGTTGAAAGATGCCAACCTCTGAAATTGCTTGAATCATATTCTCAATAATAATATCACTCTTCTATTCACCTTTAAGGCCTAACATTAGGTGTTACACTTTCTGGTAGAAAATGAATAGCATAATCATGATCTCAAGTAGGTGGAATACCCTTAGGCATCTCTCCAAATACCTTGGAATGATTTTTTATAATGTTTTGGAGATCCACTAGAGTAGAGGATATAAATGTTTGAACATCTAGTGAGAAAAATTGTGCAATTACACCATGTCCCTTTTTGAGTAATTTTGTTATGATGTTAGAGAATATCACTTTAGAGGGTTTCCCTTGGATACCTCTAAGATCAATTTCCTTCCCTTCTGAGTAAAATATCATGAAAATATATTAATGGCCAACATTCCCAACAAGGATGATTTTAGGGGCTAAATTTCGCTCATGGGCTAATTTTCCATGGTTTTTCCAAAAATGAGATTCGCTATTTTAAAAATAATTCGCCCAAATTCTATAGGATACAATTATTTTACCTTAAAAATCGCCAAAATTTTATAAAAACTATATAAAATCCATAGAAATTTGAATATTTTTACGAAACTATCGCCAAACATTTATAGTTGGCATATGAAGGATTAGTGAGATTCGACAAGGTTTCTACATTTTAAAATAAATTTCCATCCTTAAAATCATCCCTGATTCCCAATTATTATAACCATTGGACCCCTAATACAACATTTGCACCACCCATTTGGATTACAATCACGGGAATATCCAATAAATACTCCACCATATTGAGATTAATACTATGGAACTTCCATGAACAATTTATGCTACCTCCATCAACAACTATTACTTCAAACTCTAGTGCTGGAAATACAAAGAAATTGGGAATTATTGCTAATTTGTAATTGATGAAGTCATGGGTACTACCAGAATCAATCAAAATTGTTACCCTTTTATTTTTTATATACATTTCTATCTTGAGGGTTTGTGTAGTACTAATGCATGCCAATACACGAAAATATATCATTGGAGAAGTCTCTTCTAGCTCTAAATCTTGTGATGGTTCCAATTCTTGATCTTATTCCTCTTCAGATTCTATGTAAAATAATTTCTTCTCACCGCATTTATGCCCCTTACTATACTTTCTCTAAAAATTGAAACATATTCCCTTTTCTCTTATTTCATCCATTTTCTAAGGTGTCAACCTTGTAGGTGTAGTGAGGTTATGAGATGAATCATGGTACTCTCTATAGTTTTTAAGGACCACTCTTCTAGTAATCAACCTTGTACTCTCTATGCCCCTTATTTTCTAAGGTGTCAACCTTGTAGGTGTAGTGAGGTTATGAGAGGAATCATGGTACTCTCTATTTTTACTTTCAACTTTTCTTGCCAGAATGGAAGCATGCTCTAGGGATTTAGGTTCCAAGAGATGCACCTCATGTTGCATGTTCTCCTTTAAAGTGCCAATAAATATATCCAACAAATTATCCTCTGAGATGTTCTTTACCCTAAGACTTAGTTTTTTGGAATTGTTGAATATGTTCAGTAATTGGACTTGTTTGTCAAAGATTTATCAATTGACTAAAGAATGTATTATTGTTAATATTCTCATAATTTGATATCAATTCATCTGTAAAAATGGACCAAGAGAAAATAGAATCCCTTTTTATTTAACAAATCCATTAATACTAGACACATTGATCATTTTATAAATACAAGGATGCAAGAGTTACCTTTTGTAAGGTTGAGACTTGGTGTAGATCAAAGAATTGTTCCATTTGGAATATCCATGTTATAGGATTTTTTCCATCAAACATCCTCATATCAATATTGAGAATTAAGTAGTTTCTTGGTGCTTCATTGAACCCATGATGATGTAGATCTGTAGATGATAAATAATCATGATTCTGGGACTCAATATTTATTTTCTCCACATTTCCATGATTTCCTTGTGTCTTGATATATCTTTTAGGGAGTATCTTATTTAGGGTATGTAAGAATATGGTAGACATGGAATTTTAAAAATATTTCATAATTTAATCCATATTCTTTTCCATATTCTTTACCATTTGTTTCCTATTTTCATTCATATTATTTTCCAACTGTTCCATTTGGTGAAAAATATATTCTCTTTCTTCTTCAATCATGGTTGCGATTTCTGGAGGTTTAGTTGGTGAAGTAAATTTTGGAGAAACCTTTGAAGTCATGTGAAAAAAATAAATAATACTCCTCTTTCTCCTATTTATCAAAACATTTGAATCACCAAACATATATCTTCCAATAAAAAGTTATGCCAATTGTAAGTCACGTACCTTTAAAATCCTAATTTAGAGAATGTCTGGATGGATGACCTTTTTTTTTATTATATATATATATATATATATATATATATATATAAAACTTGAGACTTTATGAGTCTAAAATTTTGGTATGTAGTACTCTAATATGACTTCTTAAACTCCTGAAAATTTTCACATTTTGAATCTTTACTGAAAAACATTATAGAAAAAATGCTAAAATGACTTGTTTAAGACTAATTTCAGAACTAGTGAAAAACCCTAACTTACACAAGATATATATCATAAATTATTGATCTGGATTTTATGAGAAGAACAAAATGAATATAGATTATTATTATGCTTAACAAAGAATAATAGAGATACAACAAAAATGACTTCTATTCAATACGAAAATATGTTGAAACTATAAAATGCAGCGGAAAACAAGCTTGCTGGAATGATGGCGAATTATCTCTAAGAAGAGATGTGACAGATTCACTCATTCGCAAGAATATGAGTACAATGAAGATATATTTGAGCACTCAAAACACCCTAAAAACTCCATGTCAAATTTTTCTTTTTGGGTACCACTTGATCTTTTTGCAGTGTATGATTCGTCTTCATTGTGAAAAATGTTGTGTTTGCTTACCATCTTGACTCTCATTAAGTCTTTAAAAGTTTTCTTGAATTTATGAAAACTCATGAATTAAAAGAAAAATTCTTAATGCTCAAAATAAGGAATCAACAGCCAAAACGCTCTATCCGATGCACTCAAAGATTCGACATCGGAAGGAATTAAATGATGAAAGAAAATCACTTAAAAAAACCACAGTCGTTGAGTGTTGATTTTCATCGGCATCGGCAGGAGGAAGTTTTCTTTCACGATGAGCATCATACAAGGATATTTCCAACAACCGATCCCCTTCGGCGTCGGCAAAAGGCTAAAAGAGTAAACGTTGAATGAAGAAAGAAATGATATCACCCATAGCCGATACCTGACGTGCTTAGCAAAATCTGAGAAGATCGAATCATGATAAACATCCAGACTGCGCTAAAGTTTTTCTCCGATCGCCAACTTCCGAGATGTTTTCGGCATTGGAAGTTTTTGAGGACGCTAACCCAAAGGAAACTACGCAATAGGTTTATCCCCGAACGTCAATCCTCGATACCTTTTCGGCATCGACAGTCCCAAATTTAGCTTAGAGCTCGTGAATTGAGTAAAGTCTCGAGTCTGACCAATACCCGCGAGCTAAGCCACCGGTCTTCAGTGCAACGTCAGCACCATACGATGAAATCGATCGACATCAGAGGTATTTCACAGAAGGGTATCAATGAAAAATAAAAAGTAACTCGGAGCACCACTAAGTATAAATTCGGGGCTAACCTGCAAGAAATACGGTCTGTCTGAATGACGCAAAAAAGAGGCATTGCACAGCGAATCCCAGGCTTGAAAAATATGTTCGGAATCAAACAAGAAAATATGGACAAATAACACAAGAGATACATATGCAAAGAAAAGAAATGAAGCATCCAACCGCTACAACCAGAATCCTTTCGTCAAAGTTTCAAGACTTTATATTAGGTTTCCATCGAGCTTAGATTACATACAAAAGACACTATCTACACCTTTTTGCCAACCAACCCGGTTTACATTGAGAGCATGAAAATTTCCAAAAAAAACTATCAAGTTTTGTGCCACGTTTGAGAATAAAAAATAGAGTTCATTAATCATGCCTCTTCTGCACGCTGACAAGCTCTGCGCAGACTTTCTCACCAGCTACTTCATGATCCCTGAGATGTTTTCATATTCAATTCTTCTGAAACCCTTTGCGCTTCGCACAACTGCACGATTGTGTCTTGCACTTCCTAGAGCTGTCTCTTGAGCCATGTCACATTCCCTTCATGACCTTGCGATGCTGACACCTAGAGGGTCTTTTCCACCAATTATTGTCTTAATTCTCCATTTTCTTAGTAGAGTTCAGCAATGGCAAGTTGTGCCTGCTCCAACTGTTGAGTCAGCTCTCGAACGTTAGAACCTGTGGAATTTGTCCTCCTTTTTCTTCTCCCACTCCCCCCAACTTGTGGCTTTGACAGGCTCCAGCCGAATAGTGTGCATCAGTAATTCCTCAGCGGCTGATCTTGCGCATGAATCGCTCAGGATTTGGTTTTCCCCAGCCTCCTTATTCTTCCTTGGCTTTCCCCTTTTCCAGGTTATATCTTGTTGCAGAGGCATGGCTTCCGACGGCCTTCCTTATGACACAACATCTTCAACTCCGACCTCTACATGGTGTGATGCCATCATTTCCATGTGCAGGTAGAAACCTCCCTTTGAAGCCTTGGGAATGACCGCTGCGAGTAAGAATGAATCCCAGGCATTTTGGGGCTCAATCCTGGCGCTTCAGCTACCTTGTGTGCCCCATCTTATGTTTTGAGGGGTTCCCATGGTGTGATAACGTATCTGTCTTATGCGTCGAGAACTTGACGAGGATCCAAAGAAAAAAAAAAGGATCAGAATGGGCTAGTGAGATGAATTACCATAAATGCATAAGCTCGACTGGTGAGTAGAACACATGCAGAACATCCACGATTTATAACAGAGCGGGCAATGGGTGGAAACGTACCAGGGAACATTGGATCCATGGCGATTGGATGTTTGAAGCAAACTGAATATTTTCTATGGCACATCCACGTGACGAGCATGTTCTGGGGCGTGTGAGATACATCCGATAGGAATTGCATAAGGTTTGTGGTATGATCACCTTGATTTTTCAATCCCCCAGTCTTCATGATGAGGTGGTGATGGTTGATGCACTTGTTGATGCGACTTCTGTTTAAACAACTTTCCTTGACCTGGGGCACCTAACGACTTCCCTTATGACAAGATCCGAGTCTTTTGGAACATACTCATACTTTCAACACATGTTTGTCTCTAACATCCTTTCCCAACTCCAAGGGCCAACTGGCCACTGGCATGACTTCAACCCTCATATTTTTCCGTACCTAATCTTTCATGTTGTGGCACACGGATGTAACCCACCCTAACTAGAGAAAAAAAGACGATGCTAACAGTAGCGATGCAAGCAATTTGAAATATTGCAGAGATCTCGTAAGTATCAAACAACCAGGTTTGGCAAGATTTACAGGTATGTACCAATCTGGATTTTTCACGTTTACACTTTATACATTTATTTTCCTAAGTGATTTTCTATATGTAGTCTCTAAACGATTTTAATTTTGATTGCAGGAAAGATACCTTCGAGTATTGAGCAAGAATGGCTCAGGAGCCTCATTGGGAGATGCAATAAAATGGGCCAGATGCGAGAGAAACTGGGTCAAAATCAACAAGGCAATAAAGGATATCGGACTTCTCAAGTTTTGCATGCTCAATGACCTTGTCGAATTGCGCGACATAATCAAATCGCACACTGAGAAATATTCATCATGGGTTGAAGAAATAGAAAGGGTGACACGCACAAGAGAGCCAAGTCAGGTGTGACATTTTATGGAACACTTGATCAAAGCTCGGGCTATGCTGCAATAGTTAAGTGCCAGTTTGGTAAATTATCGGGCACATGAGGTAGAGGTCAGAGAGATTTACGTAGCCCCGATGGAACAACATAGATTCCCATATGCCCATACTTGTGAAGAGTTGTTCATCAACTGGTTGGAGTACGAGAAGAGTCACCCTTTTTAAAGTGATATCTTGAGATGACTCTTAGAAAAACTGATAGGAGAGAACATCATGTGGCGAATTTTGTTTTGCTTATCTACACTTTAGCTATTATTTTTGGTTAATTTTATGTTATAAATCAGAGCATTGACTGATTAGTTAAATGTCGATGGTTGTTGCAAGAAACTCTCATTTCTTGTTTTGTTAAGAATTATTTTGGAGCTACCTTTAATTGAGAAGTCCTTATGGACTAGAGACAAGTTTATGTTTTCATCAAATGCATATATGATTGGACATGGAGAAGAACTATTTCCTATCTCGTCTCATGGATGGATGTTGTAACGAGTAAGAGTTATTAAATCTATTGTTAAGTTATCTAATGCAATGTTTTACAATTCTTTTCTTTAATGATGAATATGAATCATTGTGTTATTATGTGATGGATGATTAGAGTTAAGTGAATTATTTTACTTGCCATTATTTATTGCATATGTGTTTTCTTTTTGATGATTTGTTTCTCAATCAGTAATTGGATACTCACATGGTTAACGTATTAGTACTAGGCCTGTGGTATGGAATTGTTGTCTGCATGCTTGAGTAATGGGTTATCCCAAGCTTAGCCTCTTCTCCAGTAGTTAAACTTATTCCATTTTTGTTACTTAATTGGTTTATATCGGATTCCATCTTATATCGGTCCCACCTAAGAGAAAATATAGAAAATAAAAAGTCCAAACTGAAGGAGATACCTTCGCAAGAAAATGTAAAGCTCATCAATTAACTGGCCGGATCACAAGATCTGGAGAATCATTCCACTATTGAACACTGCAGAGTCTAATTGGGCCTTGGTGGTGGGTTTGGTTCCTGCCATTGAATAAAGGGATCTAGGACATATCAACAGAATTGGCACTAGAAGGAGGACCTAAAGAATGAATGGATGAATACATATTTCACATGATATTTCAAATAGCCTGTAAGATTCAAAACAACCCACATGCATGGGTAGTCATTCCCAAGACAACCCACACACACCAAGTAATCTTGAAATGAGTAACTCACCCCAGCTCAAGGAAGAACACTTGTTCCCTGACATACCTTACACTCTTCCTCATGAGGAATTAAATCAATTTAGAAGAATCACTAGAGCATATGCCCGACAAATCGGTGCACTATCCTTAGCTCCGATACTTCCTTGAAGACAAAAAATAAGCAGACCAGTGGTCAACACCCCCAACCAGGTTTTTGTGCACACGGTAGAAGACCTAATAGATTTCACAATCGGTACCGAAATCAAACACTCTCTAAATCTAATCCATGAAATGTCAGTCAACGACGTCTCTCAACCAGACGATTTTTTGGAAGAGGAAGAGCTTAACTCAGGATCCAAAGATATGGAAGACAACAACGAACACGATATATAAAGGGGAAACCCACCACAGAAAAATCAACCTTGGTTGGCCATAGATGCTTTGGCCATCCCAGGGAGAATCCATAACCTTCCCCAACATCCAGAGAAGTTACTTCCTAAGTTTGACCCTGAGACCTCAGGTTTTCTTGAGGATCATATCAAGAAATTCATACTAGTGATTAGACTTATGAATGCCCAACATGAAGACGTAGTATGTAGGTTATTCCCCTAAAATTTTGATAATTCAGCTTCCATGTGGTATTTTAACTTACCCATTGTTAGGACCACACAATGTACCTTTTTTCCCATACTTTTTTCCACCATTACACTCTTGTTCACTCACATTTAAACTCATATTATCACTTTATCCTATCTTTCCAAAGGTATACAATGTCTCTTCTCTTTACTATACGTTTAATCTGTTTTGCATATAATTTTACATCACTCTCGTACTTAACCATTGATTAGAAATGTATAAGTGCTGAAATAGTTCAAACTGCAGATTAGCATTTGAGGCCTGTTGCTGAAACAACAACTCACAGAAGATGTTACACAGTCCATGGTCAACAATGCTGAAACATAGAGGAAGTTGTTACATAGTCCATGGCCGACGATGCTGAAACACAGAAGATGCTACACAGTCCATGGTCAACGATGATGAAACACAGAGGAGGCCGTTACACAGTCTGTGGTCAACAACAACTCACACTGACTACAACAGCTTCACCGTGAGCCAAGCACCAACCATCGTTGCTACCTGAGAAGTGCTGAAACAGTCAGAATGCAAATCCCGTGGTTGAAACAGCCCGTGATTTGTGATTCCGAAACAACATACAACAGCAGTAACAAGAAAGAGTTGTTACTCTAGCTGTAACAGCAACACCTCACTCAACACTCGTAATAGCATTCTGTTGCGGGAGACTAGGATATCCTATTCCGGTTTAGAAAGTCGATCTGACTAAGTATAGGACTCAGATATACACCTGTAATTTTTTATCAATTGTATCGAAGGGATTCCCTCTTTAAATAAGAGGAAATCATCATTCGAGAGGATGGCCAGCTTTTGGTACTAAGAAAGTTTTACAGAGAAGGACATACTTCATTTTCAGATTGTAATATGATACGTTGATAGATGAATAAAATACTATTTTGAGCACCCTTTTCTAGTCTCTTCGTTCCAGGGGAATCTTGTGAGAAGGGAGGGCCCACCTTCTTCACAAGATTCACCCGTTAGTTTTATAGTGTGTTAGTGTGATCTCTGTTTATGCCTTGATTGATTTCTGTCTTACTGAAACACTACTTTAATGAATTCTACTTTGTTGAAACACTACTGAACTATGTCTTGTTAAGAACTCTGTTTTACTGAACGTTACATTGTTTTCATGAAGTTCATGCTTGAGTAACTGTTAATCATTTTAGTTAGAAATCTTGTGTGATGAATTTATGAAAGTGTGCTAGTCAGAGACTGGTGTTGAAGGTTCCTTCTTTGGGAAGGAAATAGGGTCCTATTCTCTGTTAGGATTAGTTAGCCTTCAATTATTTCCATAAGTGTGCTAATCAAAGACTGGTGCTGAAGGTTCCTGCTTTGGGAAGGAAATAGGGTCTTGTTCTCTGTTAGAATTAGTTAGCCTTCAATTATTTCCATGAGTGTGCTAATCAGAGACTGGTGTTGAAGGTTCCTGCTTTGGGAAGGAATTAGGGTCCTGTTCTCTGTTAGGAGTTAGATAGCCTTCAGTTTGCATTATTTCAGTTAAGCAATAAGTTCATGAAGTGTGATGATCGGAAATAGGTGTTGAATATTCCTGCTTTGGGAATAGGGTCCTGTTCTCTGGTTACATAATAGTTGGTCTTTTCTGTTGCAGTATCTTGTGTTATTTTAATGTAATCCAGGATTCTTCAATTATTCATTTCTTTAAACTTTGAGCTCTGCAATAGGTAGATTGTTTTTCTGTAATTCAAGTTAGAACTTCAGTTCATTCAAGG
>SNQJ01S0085747.1:9261-41592 GCA_010110895.2 Picea sitchensis | reverse complement strand
TCCTTTACTACAACTCTAGGTTGCTTTTGAAATTGAGCATATATAGTGCGTGGTTACCTTTGAAATAAACAGACTTCCCTGGGTTGACAATTTATGTAGCACTTGATTGTTTAAATTAAATAAGCAATTATAGTGACCAACACCCATAGGATCCATAACTAGTTGGATGAAGTTTCAAAAGGATTTTCTGGATAAATTTGCAGAAGAAACTACTACAGGAGATTTGATGGCTGATTTGTTTGCCGCCACCATGAGTTCGAAAGAAAGGGTTAAATATTTCAACCAAATATTCACAACTATCTTGAACAAATCGAAGTATACGTTAATGCCCTCCCAACTTCTATTTCCATGTTTGTGAAGAGGGCTGCCAAACGAACCATGGTTGAGAATTTTGAAGAAGAAAAAATGATAGAGTTCCAGATGAAAGGGGGTAAAGAAGGTCAGGTCTCATTATCTAAAAAAGAAGTCCAACCTCCTCCCAGGAGAGGACTCCTTTTGACTAGACCACCAGGAAACAAGAAGAACAAGTTCCCGAAAAGGGTAATGGAGACATAGAAGACCTACAACGCATGGTCAAGAAGTTATCAAATGAGATCATAGACATGAAAAGAAGTGCAGGGGAGGGAAACCAAGGAAAAAGGACCTATAAGACTTTCTTTAAAAGGAACCCACTGTTTAAAGCAATTGAACCTCCTCCAGCTAACTTAAATATCGATCTAGGAAATGTAGCATCTGATTCTTTCTATACTTATCACCAAGAAAACCACTCCGAAAGAGACTTACTTAAATGGGTGCATGCCATGAATTTGATGGCCAATCGATTTCTAGATGAAGTCTCCCTGACCGAACAACCAAGCGGTTCAGTTATGAATGTTTCTGATAAGGAAGAGATTGATCCACCAGAAGATACAACCATGCTGATATGGGATTCTGACCTAATCATGCCTTTTGATGACTTATTTGAGTCTCAAGTACCACCCACTGAGGTATTGATTGTTAAAATGTGAAGTAAGGGTCCACATGTCTCAAAATATCTTGCTACTACCCAACCTTCAGGGGGAAAGACAGCTCCTGACCACCTGAAAGCACCTTTCGCTCCCCGAAGAAACCCTATAAATATCCATACACGAGAATCGCCCAAGATGGATTACAGCATAGTTGAATATTTGAAGAAGTTGAAGGCTAATATATCAGTCATGGACATTTGTAGGATCCCTCGGCAAAAGGAATTCCTGTTATAGGATTTGAAATAGGTAGAAAATTCTACGACAAGCACTAAACCAGGAAGAAATCCAATCCCCACAGACCTAGGGAATAAACCAACTGTGAACACTTGCTCTAAAGATAAGAAGGGAAGACCTTTTGTCCCACCTTTCATTTTAACATTTTAAGTCTTCAACAGGAACCTCCATAACTCTTTGGTCGATTCAGGAGCATCCTCTAACGTTATTCCATTGTTTATCTATAAAAAAATAAACGCATTTCCTCTCAAGAGTGATAAACATGTGATACAACTAGACAGAACCCAAGTGAAGGTCATGGGAGAACTCAAAGATGTAATGATCAAAAAAGCGACACATCCTACGTTTTTTCAAGTGATTGACATCATTATAGTATACATCCCAGAAGCTTATGGGTTACTACTAAGCTAAGATTGGTCTGAGAAGTTAAACTAATACTTTAGCACATATTGGGCACACCTTTTGTTACCATTAAAGGGGCACAAAAATATGGTCAGAATTGATAAGGAAAGATATCCGAAACATACGGTCACTGATCTAGAAACCCTAAATGAAACTTCATTGGCATATTTCCCTATTTTATTCAATTATTCTTGTGATTCCTACTTCGACAACTTTTCCCCCCTCTCATCTGATGTCCCTCTCACTCAAAATTCTGAAATGGTATTTCAAGAGAAATTGTCGATACCGACAGAGGAAACCCTCTTCTGCCAAGAACCTATGCTAGAAATCATGGAACAAAAGACAAGAGGGAAAGAAAGTGATAAGACAGAGGAAACAGATAAATGCCACTCACAAATTTGGACCATATACTTTGATGGATCTAAATCACAAGAAGGGTCTGGGGCAGGGTGCATCCTCATTTATCCAAAGGGTAAACGTCATTTCCTATCCTGTAGACTTGAGTTCGAATGCACAAACAACACCGCCAAGTATGAATCTCTAGTACAAGGGTTAAATAAATCCATAGACTTAAACGTCAAGGATTTGAAGGTTTTTGGAGATTCTGAGATTATCGTTAGACAAGTAAGGAATACTATACATTGCAATTCCTCGCACCTAAAGAATTATCAACAAGAAGTGCATAGGTTAATAGAGCATTTTGAAGATTTCAATATTACAACAATCCACAGAGAAAAGAATATCCTGGTTGATTCTCTGGCCACAACTCCTTCAACCTTGACACCTTTAGAAGATTATGAAGCCTCCCGGTTCACTGTGGAACTACTCTACAAATCATCGGTGCCAAACAATATTTCTAATTGGAAGGTCTTTGAAGGAGATGAACAAATCATAAACTTTTCGACTAACCAAGATAATTTTAAAGACTTGGCCATTGATGAAGTATTCTAGGGACAATCGATGGAAACCAATCTTCATACTGGTCAACCAACTGACAAATCAAAGTCTCACACAATCCTGAAGGGGATAGCTAATTTAGAAAATATTTTTGACCTGAAAAAATTATTTAAGGGGCCCAAAAATGCGAAGACCGATAGTTCTTGTCCCATGCATGAAACTAAAAATCTAGGAACCCCGGAAAACCCCAAGAATGTAAATCTTGGTAAGACAATATCTAAGGAGGAAAGAAAGGCCTATCTCAAACTATTCAATATCTAAAAACTTATGATACATGTATCATTCAACACACTATCCCATTAAAACCCAAAGTGAAACCCTTCGAACAGAAGCTCTGAAACTACCACCCATCCCTAGAACCTCTTGTTAGTGTCATATAATGATAGGAGACCTGATGATTCAGATATGATTGGTGGGTCTCATGATGGAGTTCCTGGCTTGCTGGTCTTGTTGTCTCTTGGAATAAATTTTCCCAAGTTATGGTCATTAGGTGATAGGATGGATCATTAGATGAAATAGTTTTTGTTATTCTTGAGTTAAGTGTCTTTAGGATGAGTTTTTCACTTGTCTTTTCAAGAAGTGATGAGTCTGTACTTTTATTTAGAAAAACTCCCAAATTTCACTTTCGACAGCTAAGGGCCATTGTTCAAAGCATTCTATGTTGTTGAAATCTGTCACTTTCGACAGCTAAAATGGCATGTGCAAGGCTCTCTAAGCTGTCGAAAGCACATAATTTTTTTTAACGGTTGGCCTGTCCCATTGGACTCTTGAACCGTCAGTAGTACTCACGCCATCATCATCTCAAATGTTGCTGAAATTGACTTAAATTGGATAATGACACGATATGGCAAGTGATGTATGTTCGATTATGATTATTCAGTGAGATTTTTAAACCCTAATCTAGTAAGATCTAAATTCTCTGTTGCCAACTAAGATCATCATAAGCCCACATCATTTATCTTTACTTGATCTATCACGTGGTTTTTTGTCATGGTCGAATGATACAATCATCATTGTGATTTGAGTTTCATTCTTTTTCAAGGGTTTTTGTTCAAATATTTTCCCCCATATCATGCATTTTTCCTCTGCCCAAACTTCAATTCGTCCCCTATCAGCACCACTATGTCTCTCCAAGCTCGATTTTATTGTATTGCAAGTATTGACAACTAGTTTTTCAGATGAAGAAGGGAGGAGCTCTGCTCAAGAAGGAGCTCAATGACATAACATATTTGGAATCTCAACCTAATATTTTCCAGATGTTCAGAGATGCTGGTTGCTACACGTTTTGTGAAAAACTCCAAGGATTTCATTAAGGTGTGGCTGAGACATTTTCATTGACCTTTGATGGAGCCAAGTCCAGATTTGGAACAATTGAGGTATAGGTTAATAAAGCCATTGTTGCAACAACAACAGAGATGCCTGGGACTGGTGAAAGATGGTTCAAATCAACCACTACTAAAGACATTAAATTCAGGTCTTATCTCAAGCCTGAACACAAATGTATCACTTGGAAGAAATATATCCCTAGATCCTTCTTGGAAGAAAAGTGGCGACATTTGATTAAAGAAATTCAGGTATACATCACATGTGAGGGCGGATATGGTAGAGTAATGTTCTACCATTTCAAGCTTATGAACCATTCTACAGGTAGATTCCCTTTGAATCTACCCTTCTACCTTCATAGAATCTTAACAAAAATGAAATACTAGGTCCAGGCCAAACCTAAAAAGGTGCAGGGTAGGCTCTCCCATCATAGCCTCATCAAGCTTATAATGCTTGAAGAATTGCAGAGGAGTAATAAGACTTGGGTGCATCTTATTTTCTAGGAAGAAATTGAACCAATACCCCAGCCCAAGGACAAGAAGAAGATCTCATCCAAGAAATCTTCTACACCCATGAGCAGTAAAAGGAAAAGAAGAGTTATCTCCCTGGTACAAATAAAGGAGCCAGTTTCTTGTTCTAAGTCTAAGAGAGATAAAAAGAAGCTTGATTCCAGTCAAGCTACAGAAGGGCAAGCTAGTGCCCCTGAAAAAAATGTCATGAATCTTCCTTATACAGATTTAGAGGAGGATTTAGATTCAGTAGAAGGAGATGTTCCTGAGCAAGCTTCTTTTGAAGAAGCACCTTTTTCACCAGAGGTTCTAGACCTGGAGATTCCTGAAACATCAACAAGCAAAGCAAAGAAGTCAGCATCAAATATTGAAAATCTTAAATAAGAAATATCATAGATGAAGTTGCTTGAGAGGGTCATTAAATCCCAAAAACAGACTATAAGCAACACATCAGATGAGGTAAGATATTGTTTTGAAAGGTTAGCTAAAATGCATGTAAATGAATGGAAGAGGAATAAGAAATTGCTTAAGGAGAATCGTAAGATGCTTAAAATGGTTAGAGGTTTAAGGATCAAACTAAGGCTTAAAAATCCTAAGCCAAGAGCACATCATGATTTAAAAGCTCTAACAGAAGTTGCTGAGAACCTAAATAAGGATCCTAAAGAGTAGGTAGATCGAAGAAAATCCATTTTTGTAATTTTGAAAGGTTGTGGAAAACTCAGGATTTTCGACAGCTTATTCGTTTTCCTCAAAGCCCTGTTAGCTGCCGAAATCTCTGCTTTCAACAAGTAATCCTACTCTGTTTTATACCTGTAAGCCACCGAAAATGCAGAAACTGGCAGAATGCTCAACTTTTTTCTCAGATCGAAGATTTTTGTTTCCAGATCGTCTGGAAGGGGTTCCAAATGAAAGATAAATATTAAAATGATACAGATCATCATCCATTTCCAGTTTTTGAGGCAGATGCTAAGGCAAGAAGTTTAAGTGGCTTTTCAATTTTTGGTTAAAAAACTGTTTATTTGTCAAAACAAGATTTTGAAATGCCTTGTCATCACTTGGACAGTTATTGAAGATATCATATAGTGTTGAATGCTATAGAATATTGTTGAAGATCTAGTTGATAAGGTTTGACCCTTAAATCAGGACTAGATTTGACATATCATACTAGTTTTGATTTTATTCTATTTTAAGTATTTTAGATCCATTTTTATAGGATCTTGAACTATTATGTAAAGTCTATAAAGCCTATGAATTTGAAGAAAAGATGGTTGCACTTGGGATGACCAAAATGTAAAAATGCTCACAGGCTTTAATCGATTGTAATGAATGAATACAAAGACTTTATTTCCAGATTCTTGTGTCATTTTCTTTGGTGAAGTTTTCTCTCATGTAAATTGTTATTCCTTTTTTTTTCATATTGTTTTTCTGTTATCATTGCTTATAAGAAGAGTATGCTCAAGATTTTTCATGAACACCTTGATCTGGCTTAAAGACAATGTTTATGTTTTCTTCTGAAGATTGGATGTAGAATTCAGATAAACTCTGCTCTGCATTTGAAATCACCCCTGATCTTTTCCTCTATCCACCTCACAAATTATAAGAATCCACTGATATGACTATCTTGCCTGGCTACATATGTCTCTGTTACTTATTCATTCAATCTTCTTTTATCTTTGACTCCATTTTGCCCAATGGTCCTTTTTTATGTCTCAACCAAACCAATTCAAAATCCATAAACAAACCCATGTTCTGTATAGCTAGCTTGTAAGATTTAAACCTTTGAAGTAAAGCAATGCATATAAATTCTTACGAAAAACAAAATTTAATCAATGGCTGATACACAGAATACACAGAGATTTTATACCGGAAACCCTCAACCATGAAAACCTTTCTTATATTCATTATTGAATTTCACCATTCACCATACAACATATACAATATTTTTAGATATTCTGTAGATACCAAAACCCTAATCCCTTAATACAGGATTAATTTAGTAAACCGCTGAAAATAGCAAAATCCGCTAAAAATAGTAAAAACCGCCAAAAAAAATAATTGGAGCACTGCGTGTAACCAGGGGGGACATGAATGTTGTCGAACCTGAAGCGCCCACACACACACATGAAAAGAATATAACACATACCCAACATTATCCCACTTGTTTTTTTCTTTGCATCTAGGGGTCCAGGGGATTATATAGTCAACAATCTAGGGCAGCAATGCCCATTGTTACTCTACACCAGGAGAACTTTTCTATGCTCACAGACTTTGTCAATGAATCTGCAACATTCTTCAAAGTGTCAGCCTTTTCCAGCAACACCTTCTTTTCCTCAACCATGTCTCTCACAAAGTAATATTGAACATCAATATGCTTTGTCTTCGAATGATAAGTTGGGTTCTTTGCTAGGAAGATTGCACTCTAACTATCACAATCTAATCTCACTGCTTGTTGCACCAACCCAATATCTGAACACAATATTTGTAACCATACTACTTCCTTTCTTGCATGAGTGGCTACCATGTATTCAGCTTTTGTAGTTGAGAGTGCCACTATAGCTTGTCTTTTTCTCATCCAATTGATTGCTCCTCCAAATAGGTTAAACACATACCCACTTGTAGATCTTTTGTGATCCATATCTCCAACCCAGTCTACATCAACAAAGCCATGTATGTCTACCACTCTATCCAATCCTGGTCTTCCTTGGTAGCACAATCCATAACTGGTAGTGACACGAAGATACCTGAATACCCTCTTTATTGTTGTCCAATGCTCCTTCCCTGGTTTTGACATATACCTTCTCAAAAATCCCACTGCATGTGCAATGTTCGGTCTAGTACAAACCATTGCATACATCAAACTGCCAACTACACTAGAATATGGAACATGGGATATGTCCTCTTCTTCTTCCTGTGTCTTGGGACATTGATCTGCAGATAAATTTACACCTATAGGAATAGGAACCTTGACCGGTTTACTTCCATGCATATTAAACCTCTACAATATCGTCTCAACATATTTTCTCTTATTCAACTAGAGTTTCCTATTTGCATGATCTCTTTTAATCTCCATTCCTAGAATGAGGTTAGCAGTGCTGATATCCTTCATGTAAAATTTGGAGGATAGCTACGATTTCACCTCCTTGATAAAATTCATGTTATTTCCTACCAAAAACATGTCATCAACATACCCCACTACATAAATGAAGTGGTTACCAACTTGCTTGGAATATACACATTGATCAGCCCTGGTTGTTACAAATCCCAATCCGAGGATGTATTTTTCAAAATTTTGGTACCACATCCTAGGTGATTTCTTCAGACTATATAGTGACTTCTTTAGCTTATAGACCAACTCTTTCTTTCCCTTCACTACAAAGCCTTCTGGTTGCTTCATGTAGATTTCTTCTTCCAGATCCCCATGTAGGAATGTTGTCTTCACATCCATCTGTTCCACTTTAAGATCAAAAGAAACAACAATAGATTAAATAAATCTAATAGAATTTAACTTAGCAACAGGAGAAAAAATCTCACCAAAGTCAATTCCCTCTACCTGGGAATAACCTTTTGCTACTAACCGAGCTTTGTATTTCTCCACTTTACCTTGTGAATTAAACTTCTTCTTAAACAACCATTTTCTACCAACATATTTTCTTCCAGCTGGCAACTCAACTATATCCCATGCCTCATTCTTATCCAAGGCATCCATTTCTTCAACCATGGCCTTCTTCCAGAGTTTACTATACTCTGAATTCACTACTTCCCTGACAATTTTGGGATCATCATCAGTAATAGATAAAGAAAAATTGGAACGAAAATCGGGTGGACTATACCTTTCCAGTTGCCTTTTAGCTCTCACTGATCTCCTCAATACTGGGGTATGAGGTTCTTCTTCTTCTTCTTCTTCTGTTTCCTCTTCTTCAAATGATTCATATTTTGCATCATCCAACTCAAGCTCTATTTTCTCAGGTTCGTCTTGCATTGGTAGGAATTTATGTTTGGAAATATTTTACCTCTCTGAAAACAACATCTTGACTGTAAACAATCTTCTTCGTTTCTGGGTTCCAAAGCTTATAACCTTTCACACCATCTTTATAACCAATAAAGATACACTTTTCAGCCTTTTTATCTAGCTTACTCCTATTTTCCTTTGGAACATGTACATAAGCATCACAACCAAACACTCTAAGATGTTGAAGAGAGGGTTTCTTTGTAGACCATACCTCATGTGGATTTTTATCATCCAACGCTGATGAAGGTGATCGATTGACCAGGTAACATGTTGTACCCATTGCCTCTGCCCAGAATTCGTGTCCTAACCTAGCACCGCTGAGCATGCTCCTTGCTTTTTCCATCAGTGTCCTGTTCATCCTTTATACAACTCCATTCTACTAAGGAGTGTATGGAGTAGTCTTGTTCCTTGCTATACCACACTTCTTACAGAATTCTTCGAATTCATTTCCGTAGAATTATCCACCATTATCTATTCTCAATACCTTTATTTTATTCTCTGTCTGATTTTCTACCAGAGCCTTAAACTCTTTAAATTTATCAAATACCTCAGATTTATTTATAAGAAAATAAATCCATGTGTTTCTTGAAAAAACATCTATGAATGAAACATAAAACACAGATTTACCTAGGTATGGAACACGAACAGGTCCAAACACATCAATGTGTATCAACTCTAAGATCCCCGTTGCTCTTGTACCACCAGATGGGAATCTTACTCGATTTTGTTTATCATATATGAAATGTTCACAAAAATCAAAATCCAGAGTGCAATTAGACATACCTTCAACCATGCCTTTATCATGTAGTGTTTGAAGGCCCTTTTCTCCAATATGCCCTAGTCTTTGATGCCACATCATGGTCTTCTTTTCGGGGACAATATTGGTCTTGTCTTATTTATTTGTCTTCTCAAGGACAACCGAACTATTACACCCATTAGTATAAGTGCTTCCCAACAACTTGTATAGAGTTCCACACTGAACTCCCCTCATCAACACCATTTCCCCTCGTACCATCTTGCAAGTGATCTTTCCAAATACAGTATCCACTCCTGAATCATCCAACTTGCTAACATATATTAGGCTCCTGGAAAGTTTTGGAATGTGCAGAACCCCAAGGAGTGTTCTAATCCTTCCATATTTTAGAATCAACTTAACCCTTCCACGTCATGAGATTTTTGTTGTCGAGTCATCTCCTAGGAATACATCACCACCATCATATTTCTCATATTCAGAGAACCACTCCCTGTGAGGAGTCATATGGTATGATGCACCTGAGTCGATCAACCATACATCGCGGTCTACATGTGTACTTCTAGATGCTAGGTAAACATCACCTCCTTCTTCAGTGGAGGTTTTATCCTCTGTGGAAGAGGTACTATCAAATTCCTTTGGTTTTTTAACCTTCTTAGACTTGCAATCTTTCTTATAATGCCCTATTTTACCACACTTCCAACATTTCCTCAAAGATTTTTCTAGAGACTTAGATCTACCTCTAGATTTAGATCTCCCCCCTGAAGGCTTACCAGGTTTCCTGTCATGGGTACAACCTCTTATAAATAAAGCATCTGTGTTATGACCATCCATGATTTTCCACCTCATCTCTTCAGATAACGAGGATGAAACTACATCCTCATACTTCAATGTAGATTGAGTGGTACTACCAATTGCTACAACCAGATTATCCCAAGATTCTGGCAAAAAACATAACAAAGTAATACACTTATCTTCTTCTGAAATCGTAATATTAACAGAGACAAGTTGACTTACCAGAGTATTAAAGGCATTTAGATGTTCTGTCACAGAATCACCATCTTCCATCCTAAGATGATACAACTTCTTTCGAAGAAACAACTTGTTTACCAGGGACTTTGATTGATACAAATTCCCCAACTTATCCCATATTTCCTTGGCTATAGACTCTCCTGAGACATTCAACAACATCGAATCTACCAGGTAGAGTCGAATAGTACTCCTTTCTCTTATGTCCAACTTCTCCTAATCTTCCTTTGACATACCAATAGGTGGTGTAATGGTAGTTTGTGTACTGGTAGGTTATGTACCAGTAGCCTGTGTGATAGTAGATGGTGTACTAGTAGGCTATGTACCAAGATCCACAATGATCCATTGTTCTTTGTCTAAAAGAAGGTCCTCCATATTCATCTTCCATAGCTCAAATGTTTTACCGTTGAACTTATCTATCTTGATTCTAGAAGATCTTGCCATTCCTCTTTCTGCACTCAAATCACCATTGCAAAAGCTCCCACTAAACCTAGGTTTATCATAGACCCAAGATAAATTTGATCTATCAAGACCGATCCAAACCCTCAACAAAAAAGGTGTCCCTCTAAATCCAAAAATGAGGTCTGATACCACATGTAAATTTTAAACCTGTGAAGTAAAGCAATGCATATAGATTCTTAAGCAAAACAAAATTTAATCAATGGCTCATACATAGAGTACACAAAGATTTTATATTGGAAACCCTCAACTGGGAAAACCATTCTTATATTAATTATTGAATTTCACCATTCACCATACAATATATACAATGTTTTTAGGTATTCAGTAGATATCAAAACCCTAATCCCTTAATACAGGATTAATTTAGTAAACCGCTAAAAATAGCAAAAACTGCCCAAAAAGAAATTTCAAGGTGCTACCCTAAACCCAAAAAAAATTGAGGGATTGTCAGACACAATTGTCAAACTTGACGTTCCCACACACACACAGGAAAAGAATATAACACATACCCAACAAGCCTAATATCCTCTTCAAACAAAGTTATATCAGACAGAGAGATCCCTCTCTAAGTCTTGGAGGGCTAGATCCAAGACTCAAAGTGGTTTTGATGTTGCCTCTATGACTGCCTCCATAACCTTGGGAAAATTACAGAGTGCTAACACCTCTCATGTGTCAAGAGTTAAATAAAATACTCAATAACAAGATCAATTTTCAAGTTAGACACTCTGCATGGGTAGTGAATTTGGTTCCTGTGAGGAAAAATTCAGGAGAAATCCACTTATGCATATATTTTAGGAACCTCAACAGAGCTTCAGAAAAGGACAACTACCCAATCCCACCGATGGAGAAAATCTTGTAGACCATGTATGGCTCTGATATTTTCTCTCTTTTGGATGGTTTCTTGGGTTACAACCAAGTTCTGGTTTCAGAGGAAGACCATTTGAAAACTACCTTTTGAACCAAGTGGGGAAATTTCTCTTACAAACGCATGCCCTTTGGGTTAATCAACATAGGGGAAACCTTCCAAAGGGTAATGGACGTAGCATTTTGAGGACTAATAAACAAGTCTGTGGTAGTTTATTTGGATGATATAACTGTGTATTCAAAGAACAGAGAAGATCACATCCAACATTTAACCCATATTTTTGAAAGATGTAGGAAGTACGGTATATCCTTAAACCCTAAGAAAACTATTTTTGGTGTCGAGGAAGGTAAGATGCTAGCCCACATTATATCTCAAACAGGCATTCAGATAGACCCATAAAGGATTAAGGTTATAGCTCAGCTTCCATTACCTCACAAAAAAACATATATGCAATCATTCTTCGAGAAAATCAACTTTGTGAGGAAATTCACCCCCGATTTCGCAGAAACCATCAAACCCTTACAAAAGATGATTCATAAATATGTTGAATTTAAGTGGGATGATCAATGAGAGAAGGCCTTCAACAATATTAAGACTGCCATATCTCAAGCCCCCGTTTTGCGAAGCCCCGATTTCAACAAAGATTGTTTCCTCTATACTTTTGCCTCTGATCAATCGTTAGCTGTAGTTTTGACTCAGAATGATGACGAAAACAATGAGGCTCTAGTGTTGTTCATGAGAAATAACCTACAAAGGGATGAACTAAATTATCCTGCTATACATAAACATGCTTATGCAGTTTATAAGGCAGTAAAACATTTCAAATCTTACATCCTCAAGAACCATACCAAAGTAATCATGCCTCACCCCGTATTTCGATCCCTATTTACTCAATAGGATATGGGGGAAAGAAGAGGGAGTTGGATGGCAGTAGTCCAAGAATTTTATCTAGATATAAAACCTTCTAAACTAGTTAAAGGACAAGGATTATGCAAACTAGCAGCTAAGGCTCAAGACCAAGTGAATGAAGACTCTGGATGGGAAAATGAAATGGAATTATGGTGTGGTGAAGCTTTGTACATATCCCCAGGGAAAGAGTCTTGGTATGAGAAGTTGACTTATCTCCTGCATCATGGGACCTGGCCAGAATACCTAAACCCCAGAGAAAGGAGAGATCTTAGGTTAAAATATTCATAATATCACCTCATAAATTTGGTACTCTTATGTGTTAATTATGATGGGGTACTTTTAATATGTCTCGAACGTGAAGATCCAGACAAAGTTCTGAAGGAGCTCCATGATGGCACCACTGGTCGACATTTTGTAGGAGACACCACCGCTCATAAGATACTGAGAGTTGGCTATTATTGTCCCACTTTTTTCAAGGACGCTCACACCTATGCTAGGAACTGTAAAACTTGTCAAATAAGCGTTGGTAGAGAGAAGAGAGCAGCAGTCCCACTCCAACCGGTGATCATTTCTAGGCCTTTTGAGAAATGGCAGTTAGACATCATAGGAGAAATTACACCAAGCTCTTCAAAACAACACAAGTACATACTTACTTCCACCGATTAATTCACAAAATGGGTAGAATCCATTCCTCTGACCCATGTAAATGAGAAGGTGGTAATCCAATTCATATAACAACAACTAATTACAAGGTTCGATGTCCCTTCTATTCTTGTTTTCGATTATGCATCTTAATTTTCTTCCAACTTATTAACAGATTTTACACAAACAAAGGAATCATAATTAGATACTCTGAAATCTATTATCCACAGGGAAACAAAGTGGCATAATCAAATAATAAGAACCTAGTAAGGATATTCAAGAAAATGGTTGCAGATAACTAAAGGAATTGGCATAATTTACTCCACAATTCTTTATGGGAAGAGAGCGTTACCCCCAAGGAAGCTATAGTAAATTACCCATACTTTCTAGTATATGGATAGGAAGCCATTCTTTCAAACAAACTATATCTCCCATCTCTTCAACTTGCCTAGGAGTCTGGGGGGGATCCTTCATCGGTCATACAACAAAGAATTGACACTCTGCTCATGTTGGAAGAAGAAAGGGAAAAAGATAAATCAAAATTCATAGCCCACCAACAAATCGTTAAAAGACGGTTTGACAAGCATAAGGCTAAAGAGAAGAATTTTGAAGTAGGAGACTTAGTATTGAAATAGGACAGAGCAAACGAGCCTAAAGGAAAACATTCTAAGTTTCATAATCTATGGCACAGACCTTTTCAGGTGGCTGAAAAGATTGGGGCAGGCACTTATCGGTTATAGAATCTGAGGGGGAAACCTGAAGCCCTTCCAATAAATGGCCAAGCCCTAAGACAATATTTCCATTAAGTAAAAAAAAAAAAATTATATGTTTTGTGTGTGTGTTTTCATGATTTTGGTTTTAGCTAGGTTAATTGCGAAATTAATTTTTTGTTTTCTTTTGTTGTTTTATTTTTTGTACTTTTGAAGGTTGTTTTTATCAAGACAATGGTTGACCTCAAATCATGCGACATAGAGAACTATGTTCCTAACTCATCGCTCACATACAACACAAGAAGCGTTGAGGAACCTAAAGATGTTTCGAGGGGTCCTCTATCTAACCCGTGCAAACGAACAACTTGGTAGAAATGAAGAAGTGTCTGCTCGGTGGTCTGGTAAAACCTTAAGGGAAAGATGATAAGCTGAAAAGGACTACATGAACCTCGAAGACAGAGCTAGTAATTTTTATCATAACCATCTCATTTTGCAAAATAATAGACATCATCCTCTCCCACTCTCTCAGCACATTCTTCTAAAATAAAATTGACCTTATCAAATGAGGGAATAGTAGGAAGGGGTATGCAGATAAATCCGTCAGGGCTATGGACGCTCGCTGGCAGTGGAGAAAGGTCTATGATGTCGGGGTGACTTCATCGGGGCTATGGACACTCACTGGCAGCAGAGCATAACCGTAGCAAGTGAGTAAAGATAACTAAAGGCTCCATGCCAGTGAATACTTTACTATATTTTCGTAAAAAGGGCATGAGTCAGGGTTACAGGAAATGAAAGAGGAATAAAGGTTGAAAACCCCACAGGCAGACCCAAAAGTATCAGCCAAAGAATTTCAAATGCAAAGGTAAAAAGAGGCTCTGATTTAAAAAACCAGTTAAGTTTTCCACCAGCTTCTACACCAATCGAACCTGAAGGAAGAAAAAAGATTCTGCTTTTGCCCAGTAAGTCACCATTTGTTGAGCACTCAACACACCCTAAAAAGTCTATGTCAAATTTTACTTTTTGGGTACCAATTGATCTTTTTGCATTGTCTGATTCGTCTTCATTGTGAAAAATGTTGTGTTTTCTTACCATTTTGACTCTCATTAAGTCTTTAAAAGTTTGCTTGAATCTATGAAAACTCATGAATTAAAAGAAAAATACTTAATGCTCAAAATAAGGAATCAACAGTCAAAACACTCTCCCCATTGCGCTCAAATATTCAACATCGGAAGGAATTAAAGGATGAAAGAAAATCACTTAAAAAAACCGCAGTCGTCGAGTGTCGATTTTCATCAGCATCAGCAGGAGGAAGTTTTCTTTCGCGATGAGCATCATACAAGGATATTTCCAACAACTGATCCCCTTTGACATCGGTAAAAGGCTAAAAGAGTAAACGTTGAATGAATAAAGAAATGATATCACCGATAGTCAATACCCGACACGCTTCAAAAAATTGGGGAAGATCGAATTATGATGAACATCTGAACTGCGCTAAATATTTTCTCTAATCGTCGATTTCCAAGACGTTTTCGGCATCAGAAGTTTTTGAGGACGCTAACCCAAAGGAAACTACATGATAGGTTTATCCCCGAATGTCGATCCCTGATACCTTTTTGGAATCAACAATCCCAAGTTTATCTTAGAGCGCGCGAATTGACTAAATTCTCGAGTTTGACCAATACCTGTGAGCTAAGTCAGCACCATTTGATGAAATCAATCGACGTTAGAGGTCTTTCACAAAAAGGTATCAATGAAAAATACACAGTAACGCGGAGCACCACTAAGTATAAATTCAGGTCTAACGTGCAAGAAATATGGTATGTCTTAATGAAGCAAACAAGGGGTGTTGCGTAGTGAATCCCAGGCTTGAAAAATACGTTCTAAATTAGACAAGAAAATATGGACAAAGAAGACAAGAGATACATACGCAAAGAAATGAAATGAAGCATCCAACCACTACAACCAGAATCCTTTCGTCAAAGTTTCAAGACTTTATATTACGTTTCCATCGAGCTCAGATTACATACAAAGGACACTTTCTACACCTTTTGGCCAACCAACCTGGTTTACATTTATAATGCCTCTTCTAAGAATACAAAAATAGATTTCTAAGAATACAAAATAGATTTCATTAATCATGCCTCTTCTGCATGCTAACAAGCTCTGCGCAGACTTTCTCACCGACTACTTCATGTTCCTTGAGATGTTTTCATATTCAGTTCTTCCAACACCCTTTTCGCTTCGCGCAACTGCACGATTGTGTCTTGCGCTTCCTTGAGATGTATCTTGAGCCATGTAATGTTCCCTTCATGACCTTGTTATGCTGACACCTTGAGGGTCTTTTTCGCCAATTTTCATCTTAATTCTCTATTTTCTTGGTAGAGTTCAGGAATGGCGAGTTGTGCCTGCTCCAGCTAATGAGTCATATCTCGAATGTTAGAACCCATGGCATCTATTCTCCTCATTTGTCTCCCACTTCCCTAACTTGTGGCTTTGATAGGCTCTAGCCGGATAGCACACATTAGTAATTCCTCGGTGGTCGATCTTGTGCACGACTCGCTCGGGATTTGGTTTTCCCCAGCCTCCTTATTCTTCCTTGGCCTTCCAATTTTCCAGGTTATCTATTTTTGCGGAGGCATGGCTTCTGACGTCATTCCTTCTGGCACAACATCTTCCACTTCATCCTTTGCATGGTGTGATGCCATCATTTTCGCGTGCAGGTAGGAACCTCCCTTTGAAGCCTCAGGAATTCCCGTTGTGAGTAAGAATGAATCCCAGGCATTTTGGAGCTCAAGCCTTGTGATCTGACTTCCTCACGTGCCTCGTCTTATGTTTTGAGGGGTTCCCATGGTGTGACAATGTAACTGTCTTGTGCGTCAGGTACTTGATGAGGACCTAAAGAAAAAAGAAAAAAAATAAATTGATCAGACTAGGCTCGTGAGAAGATTTACCAACAGTGCATAAGCTCGGTTGGTGAGTAGAACACATGCAGAACATCCATGATTTATAACAGAGCAGGCAATGGGTGGAAACATGTCAGGGAACACTGGATCCATAGCAACTGGATGCTTGAAGCAAAATGAATATTTTATGTGTCACATCCACGTAATGAGCATGTTTCAGGGTGTGTGAGATACAACCGATAGGAATTGCAGAAGTTTTGTGGTACGATCACCTTGATTTTTCAATCCCCCAGTCTTCATGATGAGTTGATGATGGATGATGAACTTGTTGATGTGACATTTGTTTAAACAACTTGCCTCGACCTCGAGCGCCTAACGAATTCCCTTATGACAAGATCCGACTCTTTTGGAACATACTCATACTTTCAACACATGTTTGGCTCTAACATCCCTTCCCCACTCCAAGGGCCAACCGGCCACTGGCGTGACTTCAAATCTCATATTTTTCCATACCTGATCTTTCATGTTGTGGCATGTGGATGTAATCCACCCTAAATAGAGAAAAAATGACGATGCTAATAGAAGCGGTGCAATCAATTCGAAAGATTGTAGAGATCTCGTAAGTATCAAACAACCAGGTTTGGAAAGATTTACAGGTATGTACTAGTCTGGATTTTTCATGTTTACACTTTATACATTTATTTTACCAAGTTTTGTTCTATACACATTCTCTAAATCATTTTAATTTCGATTGTAGGAAAGATACCTCCGAGTATTGAGCAAGAATGACTCGGGAGATGCAAGAAAATGGGTTGGATGCGAGAGAAACTGGGTCAAAATCAACAAGGAAATAAAGGATATTGGACTTCTCGAGTTTGGCATGCTAAACGACCTCGTTGACTTGCGCTACATAATCAAATCTCACACTGAGAAAGATTCATCATGGGACGAAGAAATAGCAAGGGTGACAATCACAAGAGAGTTAGGTCGAGTGTGACAGTTTATGGAACACCTGATCAAAGCTCGGGCTATGCTGCAACAATTAAGTGCTAGTCTGGTCAAGTATCGTGCACATGCGGTAGATATCAGAGAGATTTACGTGGCCGCAATGGAACAAAATAGATTCCCATTAAAATGCATGTATGATTGGATGTGGACAAGAACTATTTCCCATCTCGTCTCATGGATGGATGTTGTAACGAGTAAGAGCTATTAAATCTATTGTTAAGTTATTTGATGCAATGTTTTACTGTTCTTTTCTTTAATGATGAAGATGAATCGTTGTGTTATTATGTGATGGATGATTAGAGTTAAGTGAATTACTTTACTTGCCATTATTTATCACATATGTGTTTTATTTCTGATGATTTGTGTCTCAATCAGTAATTGGATACTCACATGGTTAACGTATTAGTACTAGGCCCGTGGTATGGAATTGTTGTCTTCATGCTTGAGTAATGGGTTATCCCAATATCATCCTCTTCTCCAGTAGTTAAACTTATTCTTGTTTTGTTACCTAGTTGGTTTATACCAACTTTCCATCTTATACTGGTCCCACCTAAGAGAAAATACAAAAAAGAGAAAGTCCAAACTGAAGGAGACGCCTTCGCGAGAAAACGTAAAGCTCATCGATTAACTGGTCAGATCGCAAGATCTGGAGAACCATTCCACTATTAAATGTTGTAGAGTCTAATTGGGCCTCAGTGGCAGGTTTAGTTCCTACTATTGAATAAAGGGATCTAGGACCCATCAATAGATCTCAAGGATTTTTTACAATTAACATGAATGCAAAAACCCTAGACATCCAAAAACCTAACCCTAGGAGATGAAGCACCAAAAGTCAGGTGGGCCTCGTTGGGGTAAGTTAGTACATCAACTTCCTTGGGTCGTAACGTTTGCATACGATCTTTGTTTTAGGCGCACGATAGCCCGTGTGAAAGGTTTATCCAAGGACTATAGATGTTACCATAAAATATGTCTCCTTTTAAAAAATAACTATGCTGAGCCGTAAAAACGTTGTTTAGGGCCTCAAAATGACCCTAGAAGTTGGGGACCCAAAAACTAGGAAGAAACTGCCAAATTGGAAAACTGCCAAAATGAATCAGTTGCATTAAGTGGAAGGCCACCAAAATCCATATGGATCAATCCTCCCCCATTAGGAAGAAATTATCTCCATTTTGTTTATTCCCCCCATCATATGAGGAAATTTCTGTTAAATTTGGCCCGGGGTGAGCCACTTGCCTTGGTGCAAGAGCTGCCCTAATTTGACGAGTCGATAAAGTTGGATCCTTTGTTGTTGAGTTCCCTTGACCTGTGTGTCCAAAATATGATCATTGGATTCATGCTGCAAGAAGTCAAGGTTGAGCTCTATTGGTGTCAACTGTTCTACTATCTATGAGGTGTCCAATAATGGTGGGAAATATGGTCGAAGGAGAGCCACGTTGAACATTGGGTGCAGGCCAAGGAAAGGGGGAATGTTGAGCTCAAAATAATTGTCACCCACAACCTTGGTGATGGTGTAAGGTTCATAACGGAGTGGTCGAAGCTTCCAATGGGACCCTGTAAGGCGTTCTTTCTACAAGTGCAACCAAAATTTGTCTCCCACATGAAACTTATGTGGCACCCAGTGTTGATCATGGCATTGCTTGTACTTGGCATTGGAATTCTATAAAATATCATGAACCTATAGCCAGATGTGTTGGATCCACTCAATGAACCGGGTGGCTTTTTCATCTTCAGTTGGAGTAGCGAATGAGTCAGTCAATGTGCCCACAATGGGTAGGGAAACATCAATGGGACCCAATGGTTGGAATCCCAACCCCACCAGAAAAGGTTTTTGGTTGGTTGAGATATGTAGGGCTCAATTGTAGCTATGTTGAACATAGGGAATACTCTCATCCCATGTGTGGGGGTGTTTGGAATTGTACATGTGTAGGGTATGCACAAGCATTTGATTGATGACTTCAGTTTGGCCATCTGTCTGGGGTGGAAAGCAGTGGATTTGGTGATCTTGGTGTCCAACAGTGACTAGAGGCTCGACTAGAATGTGTTGAGGAACTGATTGTCTCGATCTAAGATAATGGTTTGTGGGATTCCAAAATGTACACATACTCATTCAAAGAAGAGATTGGTAGTGGCCTCTGTTGTGATTCTCTTCATGTAGATGGCCAGAATCGCCATCTTGGAAAAGCGATCAACAACCACAAAAACACATTCATTTCCCCTCTTGGTGGACAAAAGACCTGACATGTGGTCCATTGACATGGATTCCAATGGCCTGCTAGGAGTAGGAAGAGGGGTGTACAGGCCTTGCTTCTTAGTGGTCGGTTTGGCAATAACACATGAAGTGCAGGACCTGATATAATTTCCCACATCTTATCAAAGTTTCGGCCAACATAAATGTTTCTGAAGTAATTCCATTGTCTTTTTGACGTCGAAGTGTCCTTCCACCCGACGATATTGGGATTCCCAAATCATCTTCGGTCGCTCGCTTGATGGAACACAAAGATGGCCTAGATGACACAACAACCCATCCTGAAGATGGAAATTAGCAACAAATGAGTTTGTTCCCAACATTTGGTAGGTGGTGGTGAATTCATGGTTTGTCTCATAGAGATGGGGCCATCCATAGGTCTCTTGGCCACAAGAGTCTAGAACCATGGTGAATTTCACAAATGGAGATCAGCTGAGGAAATTAACGAATCAGTTGATACTTCATGTTGTATACTTGATGTTGAGGTGGAACTACTACAAGTATGTGGATCACTTTTGATGGCATTCATCCTGTAATTTTCCTTGTGTCTACATGAACTGCAATGGATTGTGATCAGTGTGGATGATTGTCTCCTTAACAAGAATGTAATGTCTCCACTAGCGACAAGCTTGAACAATGGAGTACATTTATTTTTCGTAAGTAGGGTACTTACAAACAACATCTGATAGTGTCTCATTATGATAGTATACGGGGTGGTCATACTGAGTGAGAACGACACCCATAGCATAATCTAAAGTATTTGTCTCAATCTCAAAGGGTTTTTGCAGGTTCGATAATGAAAGTATCGAGGTTGAGAACAAGTGATACTTCAAATCATCAAACGCTTGTTGTTGGGACAAGCCCCACACAAATTGTAATATCTCAAGGTCGAGCTTCAGTTGTATTTATGAATGTAACATGTTTTGTAGGTTGGTGAGCCAAGTAATTATAAGATGGTAGGATTATGTGTTTATTAGGTCGGAGAGCCTAGATGTTAAAGGCTAGGAGCATGTTTTGTACATGTAAATATTCATATTATTAATATAAAAACATCGTTGCATGTAGACCGACCGCGAAGAAAGAGTTATGGGGGACTAATATCCACTAGGATGGGTAAGGGAAGGGGGGTGAGAGGTTAGGAGAAAGGGGCTAAGCTTGAGGGATTAACCCAAGGGGATATTATAATGTATTTCCTGAAAATAATAAAGTTGGGAAATAAACCTTGATATCCTAAGTTCCTCTGGAAAAGAGAACAAACTCCAAGTAGAGAGGGAGGAGCTCCCATGAGATCTATGTGTCAACCTGGGCACATGCAGTTTTATGGGGGGGAATTTTTCGTTCTAGGGGTTGGATCACCATTCTCTCCATGCTCCCCACTCAGGCAGGTACAGAGACTGAGCATTCATGTAAACAACCATTTGTGTCCCTCCTTCATTGACCTCTACAACCTCAGAAACCTGCACACACCTATGAGCATGCATGCACCTCTAGAACTTGTCAACATTGAGCCATATCCTGTGCATTTCTGAAATGACCAACATACTTGTACCTTAGTTGAATCCTTAAGGGGTTCACCGAAGCTACTGTTGGTTATCTGAGAGCAGGAGTGAAGAAGTGTGTTGTTAGTCCTGTGGATAGAAGAAGCTGGTTGTCGGGCTTGTGAGCAACTCTCTCTAGGTGAGAGAGTGTGTTGGCGAAGTGAGTTCTCCTGGAGGGATTCTAGTAGCAGCTACAAATATCTGTGAATTACTTATTCGACATGTTGTTGAAGCCCTAGAAAAGGAGGTGAAGTAGTCAATGGACTATAGGATAGTGAAAGTGTATACTCCTAGGGTGGGACAGGCATGTGGGGAATGAGATTCTATGAGTTGTGGGCTTAAGTGGATCCATGGAGGAAATCCTTCCTGTTGTACTGCACAACTTCATGTTGTACCTACCTAGCCTAGGAATCCCTTTCCCGGTGGAGTTTATTCCCAACTCAGGGGTGACCCACTGCTTAGAGTGATGATAAATGTGGTATAAGGCTAGGAGGTTAGTGGAAGGTCTGCACACAGTTGTTGTACTTCAATTAAGAGATAAGTATATTTTTTGTGCTTAATGATTAAATGATGTATTTAAGTTCATGTCTATGATTCTTGTAATAATATCACGTGTTTCAATGCACATATGTTTCCATATTATCTCTTTCATTTCCTGTTAAGTTTATATGTGAATAATTCCACAAAAGAGCTATGTCTGGAGTAGCATGGCCTGGCCTGGGTGGTCGGGGATGTTACAAATTGGTATCAAAGAATTTTCTGGAGTAGAGTGGCTCGGTTTGGGTGGTCAGGGATGTTACAAATTGGTGTCAGAGCCCATGGTTTCAACACTAATCTTGGATGGGTCGTGTAAGTGGTTAATGAAACAAAGGTTTCAGAATGAATTGTTGTCAAAACATACAAAATATGAGTTAAGAACGCCCATAGGTTCCAAGAGAATACCTTGGTCGTGTTATGAATCTTAGGAGGTATAACAATTTATGGAATGGAAACAGATAAAGAAACCAGAATGACCATTGTGTTGGGCCATAAGGTTTGAATTTGGGGCATAAGATCTGCACAAGTGAAAGACCAACTTTTTCCAGCCGTCAGATATGGAAAAAGGTGCATGAGATTTAATCTCGAAGTCCTTCGAATTTTGTGACTTCAGAGAAAGTCTATGTGTTATAGAGAAAAAAGGGGTTGAAACCTGAAGTTCTGAAGTCTCGGCGTGGATCTACACCATAGATCCAGGGAGAAGTGTTTACCATTGTATTTGACCAAGGATAGATTGGATTCGTAGATCAAGCCAAGAGCAGAAGATAAGGCATAGCTGTGAAAAATAGATATCAGTTGTCAGATTTGTGTGCGGGTGGTTGTGAGTTGTAGATATCACAACCTTTCAGAAATTTAGCATTCAGTAGAAACAAATTGTGCTAAGGATAAAACTCCTGAAGTCCCGAAGTCTGGAGTTAATCCGGACCGTTCATCAAAAGAAACACATGTCGGTAGATTGGCTTGTTCAGGAATTCAACATTTGGGAGAAACAAGGTGTGATAGAGTGAAAAATCCTGAAGTCCTAAAATCTGAAGTTAATACAGATCGTTCTTCAAAAGAAGCACTTGTCAACAGATTGGATTGTTCTTGAATTCAACATTCGGGAGAAACAAGGTGTGATAGAGTGAAAACTCTCGAAGTCCCAAAGTCCAGAGTTAATTTGGACCATTCATAAAAGGAGACATGTGTTAGAAGATCAACTTATTCAGAGTTTGGTGTTCAGGAGAATTGGGGTGTGCTAGTGTGGAATCTCCTGAATCCCCAAAACCTAAAGTCCCGAAGCCGAATAATAGAAGTGGTGTGGCATCGTGACATCTCTTGTGGTGATGTGGAACTTTCCTATACATGCCACGTGCCACCACCTTAATTGTTGACAATTGTACTATGTGCACCTTGGAAGGTAAGAAAGTTTGGGAGTTCGGAATTCGGGGGAATTGGAGTGTGCAAGTGTAAAATCTTCCGAAGCCCGAAGTCCCGAAGTGATGTGGCCTGCTGACATCACCAGGGATGATGTGTACACATGGTATGTGTGCCACGTGTCAGTGAGTTAAGAACCTTTGGAAGATAGAAATTCCAGTTAGAATGTGACACATGTCCTCTTCTAGTATTTTTCCTCGTGGCACTCTTCTTGAGCATGGGTAGTGGGGCCTCTGATGAATACATAAAGTAGTTAAAACCTTGGCGAAGAATTTAACTAGACCGGGCCCACGATAACTTGACCCCATTAGACATGTGGCACCAGATTGTGATCTCTGGAGACTTGGCACTATGGAGGAAAGGTGTTACAATTAGCATTGAGTAGAGAACTCCTGAATGCCCGAAGGCCAGATTTAATCTCAATCGTTGGTCACAAGGGACACATGGATTCAGATCCGAAGGTATGGAGACTTGACACTCTAGAAGAAATGGTTCATGATTGAGTGGGAGGAAGAAATCCCCAAAGTTCTGTAGCACTGAGGTGATGTGATGTGATGATGTCACTGAGGGTGATGTGGAAGTATTCAGAGATTCATGGTTTGAGATTTTTTGGGTGAGCAGATGTGAAATCCTCCAAAGTCCCAAAACCCTGAAGCTCCGAAGTCCCGTATCCAGGAAGTCCCGAAGAAGTGGATGTGACATGGAATGATGATGTCACCTGGGTAACGTGGATCTCCCCTAGGCATGCCAGGTGTTATATGACTTTGTACTTGGAAATAGGTGCAGCAGTCTGGAGACTTGGCACTTTGGAAGGATTGAGAGTATGGATAGTCGAGAACTCCCAAAGCCTGAAGTTTCGTAGTAAATATCAGTCTTTGGATGTTGGGAATCCAAGAACCATTGATCCACCCCACTTCGTGAGTTCACCAATGCGACACTCCGGGATATTTTTTGTGAAGTTCTTTGGAAACCGTCGAAGCTTGAAGTCTCGGAGCTCCTATCCACCATAGACCTGAACAGGGAATGTGGATCGTAGATCCACCGTCCTTTGCGAGTTCGTCAGTTCAATGTTATGTGATGTTTGTGATGTGTGAAAAGGGAAACCTCTGAAGCTCTGGATCCCTGAAGTTTCAAGGCTGCGGATAAGCGCTCAACTATTAGCACTTGGTCTCACCCATGGTCGCAAGAAAATTAAGGTCTAAATAAAAAGGGGCTAGCACCCGAAAGTGAATTGTAAAACAGAACATGGATCGGAGATAGAGCCATGGGGATTTTTGATCGACCAAGAACCGCAAAAAATGGAGTCTGATATTTTTGTTGTTGGAATCAGATTATTTAAGTTATTCTGGAAAATTATTAAAGACTGATAGCCTAACAAAATTTGGTTGAATGCACATTTTGTAGAGTTTGCAATTGTCAAAACCAAACATGATTATTACATAGCGCAGAGAAATGGAGGAGGCATAGGATGCTAATAGTCAAGAGGATGAAGTTAGAGGAATGTATGCCCATTTGTGAGTTGAAGGATCAAAATCCAATGGGCATGGATAAGAAATAGATAAAGATGTGAGCATGATGAAAACCATTAAAAATTTGCAAAAAGATGTCCAAATTCACTAGGAAGATAACGAAAATCTTAAGAAATCCAAGAAGCAACAGGAAGACTTCAATATGAAGTTAATGCGGAGCCTGGAAATAATTGAAAAGAAGTTGGATAAGGAAAGTGGATACAACAAATCAGGGAGCCACAGGTCCCTTGATGAGGAAAGAAGAGAAAGAAGTGGTAACATACATCATCATCACTCCCAAAGGCATTCCAAAAGGAGGCCACACAACATTTCAATTCCATCTCCTACCAAAACTCATAGGAGAAATAAAGTGGATGAACTGAAGGGTGAAATGAATAAGATAAAACCTCCTACTTTTGATGGAGAGCACTAGAAAGATGAAGAGGATGAAACATGGCTACTTGGCATGAGGAAATATTTCCTATTGCATAATTATTCCTCTCATGCAGAAGGAAGAATTGCAATCTATCAGCTGAAAGGAAAGGCATCCATGTAGTGGGATCATCTTGTGCAAGTGCACCACATCAAAGAGAAGGATGTCACATGGAAGGAATTCAGGAAACATTTTGAAAAGAAGCACTTAACCAAGAGATGTTGTGACAAGAAGATGAAAGAGTTCTTTGAACCTAAATTGGGAAGCATGACTATAGATGAATATGAAAGGAGATTTCTAGAGCTGTTGAAGTATGTCCCTTTCATTAAGGACAAGACAATCAATATCCAGAGATACCTGAGTGGGTTGTCATCTTTCATCAGTGACAAAATTCAGTATGATGATCCTAAAACTATGGAAGAAACCATAAGGAAGGAGAAATGTTTATATGATCAGCATAGGGGAAAGCCTAATTTCCAAAGAGATTGGGAATACAAGAGGAATTTTAAGAAGGAGAAGAGGCAGAAGGGTAGCAAGACACCATTTTTCAAAAATAGTCCTCAAGGATAGCCAGTTTTGAGGGAGCCCGGGATGGTTGAAGTAGGTGGGAAAGGCCAAGGAAGACACCTATGCAATGTTGGGGTTGTAATGGATATCATAAGTTTAGATATTTTCCTCACATAAAGGATAAGGTGAGAGTTTTTCACAATGTTTAGCAAGCAGAAACAGTGGAGGACATGACCAGAAGAGTACCAAGGTTCTATGTATCCCTGGACAACAAGCAAGATAAGTTTCAATCACACATGATTGAAGTCGAAGGTATGATAAATAACCATGCTTTTACTATTTTAATTGATTCGGGGGATATTCATAGCTATATAGATCCTAAGGTAGTGGAAAGATTTCTATTGCCAAGAAGAAAGCATGGTAAATCTTGGGTTGTGAAGCTAGCTATAGGAGCCAATAGAAAGGTTGTTGAGTTGGTTAAATCATGTCTAGTGGGCATGAATGGACTGAGTACCAAAGAAGATTTGAACATCTTTTCTTTGGGATAATATGATTTCCTAATTGGTATGGATTGGTTGGACCAACACCATGCCATATTGGACTATCATAAAAAGGCATTCACTTGCTTGGATGAGGAAGGAAATCATAGAGTAGTCCAAGGAATTCCTAGGGAAGTGATTGTCCGGTAAATCTCAGGAATGAAATTAGAGAATTGTTACAAGAAGGGCTGCCAAATATTTGCATCCCATATGAATGAAGCACCTAAGAATAAGGTGCCAAAATTGGAGGATCATGCAGTCCTAAAATATTTTGAAGATGTGTTCAAGGAGATAGAAGGGCCGCCTCCAAAGAGAGATATCGATTTCTCTATAAATTTGATGCCTAGGGAAGCTCCAGTATCAAAGACTCCCTACTGGATGAGAACACCAGAACTGAAATAAATGAAAATGCAGCTTGAAGAAATTTTAAAGAAGGGGTAGATACGCCCAAGTGTGTCACCATGGGGTGCCCCAGTGTTATTTGTGAAGAAGAAAGATGGGACCCTGAGATTTTGAATTGAGTTTAGGAAATTAAATAAAGTAACTATAAAGAACAAGTATCCACTACCAAGGATCGATGATCTCTTCGATCAGTTGAAGGATGAAATGATATTTTCAAAGATAGATCTCAGGTCGGGATACAATCAAGTAAAGATTAAATATCAAGACATCAGAAAGACCACCTTCATGACAAGGTATGGTCATTATGAGTTCACAATGGTGCCATTTGGGTTATCAAATGCACTAGTTGTTTTCATGTGCTTGATGAATGGTGTTTTCCGAGAATATTTAGACACGTTTGTCATTGTATTTTTGGACGACTTCCTTGTATATTCCAAGAAAGAGGAAGAGAATGAACAACACTTGAGGATGGTGTTACAGGTGATAAGAGAGCACCAACTGTTTGCTAAGTTGATAAAGTGCTCATTTTTCCAAAATTGAATCCACTATTTGGGGCATATAATATCTGAAGAGGGAATAGAAGTAGACCCTGATAAGATTGAAGTCGTTAAAGGGTGGGAAGAACCTAAGAATGTGACATAAGTCAGATCCTTCATGGGTCTAGTGTTACACATTATTTTTTTCATCCCTATGACCGTTAATGATGTAAACCTATCTGTTGCCTTCAGAGGAGTCAGTGGCCTGAGTTCCTGAATAAAGAAGAGAGAATAACTTTTCCTGAGAAAAGAAGTTGCATTCTGCTTTGTAAAAACCCTATTAAAGAGGATGTTTGTAGGTTGCTATATATGTAGTGTCCCCAAGGCCAACCCCCATTGTAAACCATGTTTTGAAAGGAATTGTAATTATGTTTTATAGGTTGGTGAGCCAAGTTTGTATAAGCTGGAGGTTTATGTGTTGTTAGGCCAGGGAGCCTGAGTGTTGAAGGCCAGGAGCCTGTTGTTGTATATGTAATCATGCAGAACAATTAATAAAACATAAACACCGCCATGTGCAGACTGACCACGATGAATGAGTGAAGGGGGACTAAGCATCCATAGGATGGGCAAGGAATTAGGGGCTAGGAGGTGGGAAAAGGGGCTAAGTGTTGAGCCTAGGGGATAAGCCTAGGGGGCTTAAGCCTGGGAATAATATTTTAATATTATCCCCAAAAGACATGTGCATTTTATGTTTATCCTAAGTTTCTGGCAAAGGGAGAATATGAAAGGGAGATGTGTGTTGATGGAACGCATGCAATTTCATGGGTGACAAGTGTCAACCCTGACGCATGCGAATAAAATAGCCAGGGTGAGCCGTGAGAAGGTTCCTTCCCCATTCTACCCGATTGTCTAAATGGGTACAGAGCCTGGATAGTACTACCAACCTGACTCCTGCAGAGAACCTTGGTGCATCCCTATGATTCGAAAAGTCTGTGTCTGGCTCTAAGAAAACCGGTGTGTATATTCCCTGAACGAGAAGCCTGCGTGGATTTGGGAAAGAGTCTGTGTTTGTTCTGGAAAGTTAGTACGCCCTTCTCTGTTCTAAATTGGGGAGTCTGAATCGACCCCTATGTGGACGACTCGTCATGCATCCTTGAGAATCCAGAATGTGAGTCTATTCCATGTTGCCAAATTGAGAAAATAGAAGTGTCCCGTCCCTGCTAAGCCTGGTTATACTGTTGCACCTACCTGGAGCTGCCCTGGGGTGTTCGTGTCTAGATCCCATGGATTTTGGTGGACGTGTATTGTTTGATCCTATGTGGCTTATTGGCCAGTTTGTACAACACTCTCTCCAGGAGAGAGAGGTGGTTGAAGATTGGAAGAATAGGTTGTTGGACATGTGAGCGACTCCCTCCAGGTGAGAGAGTGCGCAGAGGAAGGAGAGAAATCCTGGAAGGAACCTTGTAGCTGCCACAGAGCCCGAAGACTTCCGGTCTGACCTGTTCCTGTAACCCAAGGCAAGGGAGATCAGCAGCCGAAGGACTGTCCAGGTGATAGAGAAGGTGTATACTCCTAGGGTGGAACAGGCATGTGGGGAATGAGGGTCTATGGGTAGTGAGTGTGGGAGGTTCCTTGGAGAGAATCCCTTCCTTATGGTTGTGTGTTGTTTTCCCTGTAACCTCAGTCTAGCCTAGATTTCCTTTCCTTGGGGTGGAGCTTAGTCCCAGCTTGAGGGTGACCCATTGTTGAGCTGATGAGCAGTGCGGTCTAAGGCTGGGAGGTTCGTGGAAGGCCTGCACTTGGTTGGTGGAATCTACCACTGTTAAAAGATAGGTATCTGATTATGTTTTTATCATGTTGTGCATGACTCTACTGTTTATGTTATCATGATTTCCGTTGTGTATACGAATTAATATGGAATGCTATGGATTGTTAATTATAGCAGTAAATAATATGTTTTACTCTGTTCTTAAATGAGTTATGTATAGAGTGGTGTTATAAACTTCTCTTAATAGTGATTAAACCTTGGTAGCTGAAAAGGTGCGCTTCAGTTTGGTATCAAAGCCAAGGTTTCGACACTGAGCCTAGATGGGCTAGTGGAGCGGTCTTTGGACCGAGAATGTGAGGGGAAATTTGGTCTGGAAGGACAATTTCAGACCCTGGTTTGCTCCAAAGTGTCAAGGAGTTACTTGATGAGTTTTTAAAGCTCGGGAGGTATGGCGGCGTTATGAAACCGCAACCAGTGTGGTATGAGTCCACAGGGAGAAAGGACTCCACGCCAGAAGTGTAGGAGCTTTAGGATCTGTTCGGGAGGGAAGGTGAACCCTCTTGACCGTTAGATCTGGAAAGTGTGCACGGGGTTTAAAGCCCTTTGGAATTGCACAGGAGTGTGGAAATTGCGATACACAAAATCCCGAGTCAGTTAGGAACCTTCTGAGCCGTCAGATCTCGGCTGGAAAACCTGACAGCCGTTGGATCTGTCAGGAGATATCCGAGGGTTAAAACCTTAGTGAATAGGGGCGAAAGCCCGAAATATATCTAGACCATCCGAATGACGGAGGCCATGTATCGTGATATTTCCCATTTCGGGAAATCGGGAATCGCGAGATCGGGAGTCCTGATGACAAGAGATCGGGACTTTCCATGGTGGAAATCCTGAAATAGATCTGAACCGTCTGAATGACGGAGGCCACGTGTCGTGAGATTACCCATTTCGGGAAATCGAGAATTGCAAAATCGGGAATCCTGATGATGAAGGCCCGGTATTTTTTTGTTGAAAACCCCGGGATAGATCTGAACCGTCCGATGGACGAAGGTTATGTGTCGAGATATTAACTACATCGGGAAACCAGGGATCGAGATTTTGGGAGTCTCGTGATCGAGAGTTTAGACTCTCATGATGATAAACCCAATGAATGGATGAGATTCTTTCGAAGGATCTCAAAGTCTATGACGACCATTAGATGTGAGAAACAAATCGACGTTTTGGGAGATAGGAGGTGAGAAGAGGTGAATACCTTCGAAACCCAAAATACCGAAATAATCTACACTGTAGATCATGGGGAGAATAACTTAACCGTTGGATCAAGTAAGTTAATAGACAGTGAATTCATGATTTGGCAAATGGAAGTTCAATATGTGTGGATGCACGAACTTCCGACCCCTGAAACCCTGAAACGCCGAAAGGATCTGCATCGTAGATCTGAGAAAGATCTGACCGTTGGTTTTTTTTCTAGGAATGGACGTGGAAACATGGAGATGTACCATGTGCCAGTGGGTCAAGAAGAGAAGCGAGAGAGGTGGGACCCGATGACATCGTTAAAAAGCGACGTGGGCCCTCATTAACGCGCCACGTGCCACCATAGTTGTGGGTAACCACTGGGCCATGTGGGCCGGGAGGGTAGAGTAAGTCGGAATTTCAGAAGTCGAGGTTGGAAAGGAAAGCAAGTTTGAAATCCTTGTGGGCCAAAACCCCAAAACCCAAAGTCCCGAAATTTCGAAGTGCCGAAAATGAAAGTTTTGAAAACCCAAAAATTGTAGAGCCGAACGAGAGCTCAGAAAACTTAATTGAATCAAAATGTCTTTTGTTTTGTTCGTACTGGCTTATAAATGTTGAGGATTGTTCTTGAAGGTTTAATGGCCTGAAAAACTTCAAATTTAATTGCACAGTGCGTGTGCAGAGTTCAACGGAGCTCAGGATTCCAGTTAATCAACCCCGAGTATGGAATGGGAAAAGGTGACGATTGCCTCCGAAACAGGAGACGAACGAGAAGGAAAGGATGTCAATATGGGAGTGGAAGGATCGAACTCCAATGGGCATGGAAAAAAGAAGGATAAGGAAGGACACATAATGAAAATCATTGAAGGATTGCAAAGAGAGGCCAAGACTCTCCGAGCTGATAGTTGAAAGCTCATGAAAGTCAGGGATCAGCAGGGTGAATTAAACTTAAAATTTTGAAGAGCCTGGAAAGAATAGAGAAGAAACTCGAGAAGGGAAGAGACTCAGGTACGATGGAGAGTCATAGAACCCATGGGAGAAGAAGTAGGTCGAGGAGCGGTAGCTGACATCTTAGTCGCTCCCAAAGACATTCTGACAGGAAGACACATAGTAGTTCAAGCTCGTCCCCTACCAAAAAACATCGAAAATCTGGAAAGGAGGAATTGAAAGGAGAGATGAACAAGATTAAGCCTCCAACATTCGATGGAGAACATAAGAAGGAGGAAGATGCCGAGACCCAGTTGCTTGGCATGAAGAAATAATTCCAACTGCAGAATTATTCTTCCCGTGTAGAAGGAAGAATTGCAATGTACCAACTTAAAGGAAAAGCATCCATGTGGTGGGATCAGTTGGTGTAGGTGCAACACATCAGAGAGAAAGAGGTCACGTGGAAGGATTTTAAGAGGTATTTTGAAAAGAAATACCTGACTAAAATATACTATGACAGAAAGATGAAGGAGTTCTTCGAACTCAAGATGGGCAGTATGACCATTGATGAGTATGAACGAAATTTTCTAGAACTACTGAAGTATGTTCCATTCATCAAAGACGAGGGTGTTAAAATTCAGAGGTATCTGAGTGGACTTCCACCTTCCATGAGTGACAAGATTCAATATGATGATCCTAAGACCATGGAAGAGACCATAAGAAAGGAAAAATGCTTGTATGAACAGCAAGGAGAAAGGCCTATCCTTCAGAAGGTTTGGAATGATCAGAGGAAGTTTAAGAAGGAATAAAGGCAGAAGGGAAACAAGCCTTCCTTTTTCAGAAACAGTCCTTGGGGACAGTCATCTTTTAGAGAGCCCAGGAAAGTTGAAGGGAGTGAGCAGGTGCCAAGACCGCCACCTATGGAGTGTTGGGGTTGTAAAGGGAATCATAGGTACAGAGACTGCCCCCACATAAAAGACAAAGCAAGAACTGTCCATACTGTTCAGCAAGCTAAAATAGTAGAGGATATGGGCAGCAGAATGCCGAGGATCTACATAGCCCTGGACAACAAGCAAGAAGAATTT
>SNQJ01S0085746.1:0-25588 GCA_010110895.2 Picea sitchensis | reverse complement strand
GTTTCTCTTAATAGACATATTTAGTATAAATAAGGGTCGAGGGTATGAAAACCCTAGCTTGAATATTATTGTAACAGAGCGTTGCTCGATTGGAGGTTGCCCCCTCGAAGAGGCCTGTGAACATTTCTTTATGAATCAAAGTGCTATTTCTATTGCTATTCTTATATCATTTATGTGTTATTGTGAAGATTATGATGGATATTTTACTGTTATTCTGCCATTTCTAGCATTTTATTTATGTTCTGCATATTTTATATATCTGGTATCTTACAAAATCCGCAACAACCAAAGTATGGTAAAGTCAACCCTAACTCACAAAAAATTCAACATCAAGACAAATAGTCCAAGCCACAGGAAAATAAGGGTAATGGGAAGAAGAAGAAGGACACTAGGAAGTGGTGCGACTTCCACAAAATCCCTTGGCAAAACACTGATAAATGTCACTAAAAAAAATCATTGGTGGTCGAGCTCAAAGAAACATAGTTGAGCCCTGAATTGGACTCTGATTCAGAAAATAATAAAATGAAATAGATCATTGATGTTGAACCCACTATTATTGTCGTGACCACAACAATCCAACCGGAAGAACCAGAGGATCCTAAGGAGGGGGAACACCTATTCCAATCACAAATGTGGGTGAAAGGTTCCTTGCTGCATTTTATTGTTGATAACAGAAGTCAAAAGAACCTAATCTCAACAAAGGTTGTCAAGTAGTTGGATTTTATGACAAAACCACACTCTCAACCATACAACATTGGGTGGCTTCACCAGGGTCGAGACCTTCGCTTTAGCCAACAATGTCACCTGTCATACGACATCAAGCCCTTCAAGGATGAGGTATTGTGTGATGTTACCCCACTGGAAGTCTGTGATGTTCTATTAGGCCAACCATATATGTGGAAGTGTCATGTTTTTTATTAGTCTCAACCCCGTAGCATCATTTTTATTCTTGGGGGTTCATCTCTACAGGATACCAGAGGTAGTTCTGACTATTGTCCCAAAAAAAAATTGATGCAAATTAATCTCTCATACCACAAAGTTTAGCCTCTTCACGATCTGGTCAGAAGGTGGACAGAAGGAAACTACAACCACTGCAACCTCATCCCAAGACCTCTCTATCTAGCAGAAGCAAATTGTAGAAGGGCACACAAATATTGTTGCTTCACCTATGGGGGTGCCTCCACACTTCCCAATCAAGCAAAGTTATAACAGATCCCTTCATACTCCTCATGTTGCATCGTCACCGACAGAGTCCTTCCAAACTTGGGAAGATCATGCAACTATATATATTGAACGGATCCAACCCCTCCAACAACAGGTTCATAACAACCTTCAACAAGCTAAGGAAGACAACTTCTGCAACAAGGCAAGCAACTCACCAAGGTTCAGATTCAACAAAAGCTTCCCCATCTCCCATGGGAACTTGATGCAATGGGGACCATTTATTCCTAAGGGGGAAGGAATGATCTAGATGGATATTGGTGTCCACCCACCTATTCCACTGGCTCAAAACATGGGTTTCCACCTTAGCATTTTTCTATGGTTTGTTTGGTCCTAAACTTCTGGGTCCATTTTGAGGCCTTGAATGACGTTTTTTTTTGTCTAAAAAATGCTTAGCGTGTAACTAAAGGAATATGATAGGAAGAAAAGAATGTGTTTTCCTCGGCTAGACCTTTCCAATGAGCTATTGTGTGCCCCAAACGAAGATTGTATGCAAAATTTATTCCCTCGGGAAGTTGACATATCAACTGCCCTCATCAGGGCCCGCAAACATTTTGGCGTTTCATCTTCTGGGGTTAGGGTTTTGGATTTTCTTTATTTTAAAAAGGAATTTGGAGCCTCATTGTAAACATCATCTTCTTGCGAATGAGAATATCCATCACATCTCTTCTTAGAGATAAGTTTCCACCATTCTAGCGAGTTCATTCATTTTGTATTTTTACAGTTTTTGTACATTTCTTTCATTAATAAAAATTGTGCATTATTGTATCACTGTGTTTCTTGTAATATATTTGTGTTTTACTTATTATATTTCTGCCTTCATTTCATTCTCAAAATAATCTGGATCACATGCTTAATAAATCATATAGCTGTCATAATTAATAACATAAACAGTAAAAACTCACACGTTAATTTTCACATTTAGATAGGTCCACATGTCATCATAATATAGTTCTATCAGTCTAGCTAAACTCAATAGATAATACGAAAATAAATGAAAATATAGTCCATAGGGTATTTGATCTATTTTAAAAGACAAAATGTAGGGTATTTTATCTATTTTAAAAGACAAAATGTAGGGTATTTTATCTATTTTAAAAGACAAAATGTAGGGCATTACATACACCCACCTTGGAGAAAACTTCATCTTGAAGTTACAGTAAAAAAAGTGAGTGATAATCTTGATGAATGGTTTATGTGTCCTCCTAGGTAGTCTATTCTAGGCTATACTTGTCCCAGTGGACCTTAACCTAGTCCACTAAGCAATGTCTTATCTATCAAACCCTACATGATGGTTCTCTCTTTTGAAACCTACAATTCCTTCTAGTTGAGTTTATGATATTCATTAGCTACATAATGTCATGATACATATACATGAAAACAATCATGATTTTAATGCAAGTGGGATGGTAGGGCAAGATGATAAATAACTAGGTCAATTATTTACTATATTTTAAATGACCTTATAAATCACGGTCACAATTGTTTCCCCTTTCCAAACTGAACGATACTCTTATAGGCCTAATATGGATGAAAATCTTATACCCTAATTTATAACTTAGATCAATCCTATGTGCATCGGCATAAATCTTATTTCTATCCCATGCTTCCTTTAAATGTTGCCTAATTTGAATCACCTGTACCTCCATTTCTTGAATCAATTCTAGCCGTACTATCATTCGGTCCTCTAATCTATGCCAACTCAATGGTGTCCTGCATAGACTTCCATACAAAATTTGATAAGGAGGCATTATGATTCATCAATGGTAATTATTATTGTAGGCAAACTCTACCAAAGGCAAGTGCTTTTCCTAATGGGTTTGGTTATCTATTACATACATCCTAGGCATGTCTTTCATCACTTGATTAAATATTTCTATTTTTCCATCCTTTTTAGGATGATAAGTTGTGCTCAAGTTAAATTAAGACCCTAATGTTGACTACAAACTTGTCCAAAACATGGATGTAAATCAAGAGTCTCTATATGGGATGATCTTCTTCGGAAACCCGTGAAGATGAATAATCTCACTTATACATTTCATGCCACATTAGTGACATCATAAGTTTCTATGATGAGAATGAAATGAGAACTTTTGGTTGGTGTATAAAGTACAAATAAAATGGCATTATCCCTTTGTGATGTGAAAGGAAATCTCAAAATCCATGGAAATGACTTCCCATTTAGACATAGGAATTTCATGTGGCAATAAGAGTCGTGTAGGGTCGTGGTGATCAACCTTTACCTATTGAAATTTAATGCATTTAAATGTTTCGTAATATGAATAACCTATACCTGCATCTCTTGAATAAATTTTATCCTTACAATCACTTAGTCCTCTAGCCTATCCCAACTCAATGGTGTCTTGAATAAACTTCCATGCAAAGTTTGATAAGGAGGAAATATGATTCATCCATGGTAATTGTTATTGTAAGAAAACTACACCAAAGGAAAATGATTTTCCTAATGGGTTTGGTTATCTATAACATACATCCTAAGCATATCTTCCATCACTTGATTAAATATTTCTATGTTTCCATCCTTTTCAGGATGATAAGTTGTGCTCAAGTTCAATTGAGTCCCTAATGTTGACTACAAACTTGTCCAAAACTTGGATGTAAATTGAGAGTCTCTATATGAGATTATGTTCTTGGGAAACCCATGAAGACGAACAATATCAATTATAGATTCTCATGCCACATCAATGACATCATAAGTTTATCTTATGATAATGAAATGAGGACTTTTGGTTAGTGTATCAAGTACAAATAAAATGGCATTATTCCTTTGTGATGTGAGAGACAATCCCACAACGAAATTCATGGAAATGACTTCCCATTTAGACATGGAATGTCATGTGTCTATAAGAGTCCTGTAGGGTGGTGGTGATCAACCTTTACTTAATGACATTAAAGGAATTTAAATGTTGTCTAATTTGAATCACCTATACCTACATCTCTTGAATCAATTCTATCCCTACTATCACTCAAATATTTGACCTATCCCAACTCAATGGTGTCCTGCATAGAATTCCATAAAACGTTTGATAAGGAGGAATTATGATTCATCCGTGGTAATTGTTTGTAAGAAAACTACACTAAAGGCAAGTTCTTTTCCTAATGGGTTTGGTTATCCATAACATACATCCTAAGCATCTCTTCCATCACTTGATTAAATATTTCTTTTTTTTCCATCCTTTTTAGGATGATAAGTTGTGATCAAGTTCAATTGAGTCCCTAATTTTGAATACAAGCTTGTCCAAAACCTTGATGTAAATTGAGAGTCTCTATATGGATGATATTCTTGGGAAACCATGAAGATGAATAGTCTCTATATTATATTTCGGGATGTAAATTGTGTAAGGATTTTTTGAAACATCCTTACACATTTTACATCCATAACTCTAATAGAACATTATGAGGAACTGTGAAAACCTTCAGACTCCGATAAATATTCTCACTTATATATGCTCATGCCACATCAGTGACATCATAAGTTTCTTTGATGAGAATGAAATGATCACTTTTTGTTGTTGTATCAAGTACAAATAAAATGGCATTATGCCTTTGTGATGTGAGAGGAAATCCCACAATGAAATCCATGGAAATGATTTCCCATTTAGACATAGGAATGTCATGCGACTATAAGAGTCATGTAGGGTGGTGGTGATCATACTTTACCTACTGACATTCAAGGAATTTAAATGTTTCCTAATCGGAATCACAAATACCTCCATATCTTGAATCAATTCTATCCCTACTATCACTCAATCCTCTAGCCTATCTCAACTCAATGGTGTCCTGCATAGACTTCCATACAAAGTTTGATAAGGAGTCACTATGATTCATATGTGGTAATTTTTATTGTAAGAAAACTCCACCAAAGTTAAGTGCTTTGCCTAATGGGTTTGGTTTTCCATAACATATATCCTAAGCATGTCTTCCATCACTTGACTAAATATTTCTATTTTCCCATCCTTTTCAGAATGATAAGTTGTGCTCAAGTTCAATTAAGTTCCTAATTTTGACTACAAACTTGTCCAAAACCTAGATGTAAATTGAGAGTCTCTATATGAGATGATATTCTTGGGAAACCCATGAAGAAAAATAATCCCACTTATAGATGCTCATGCCATATCATTGATATCATAAGTTTCTTTGCTAAGAATGAAATGAACACTTTTGGTTAGTGTATCAAGTATAAATAAAATGACATTAAACCTTTGTGATGTGAGAGACAATCCCATAAAAAAATCCATGGAAATGACTTCCCATTTAGACATAGGAATGTCATGAAATTATAAGATTCATGTAGGGTGGTGGTGATCAGAATTCACCTACTACATCGTGATTCATGCCTACCTAGAAGAAAATATTCTTCATGTTTGCATACATCTTCTTTACACCAAGATGCACACAGTAAAGTTATTTATGGGATTAAATGAGGATAATTTTTCAAATATCTCCTCCCTCGATAATGTACATCATCCCCTGGAATCACAACAATTCATCCACCTCAAGGACATACCCTTTGAAATTAGACACTAATTACCTTTCATTTTGAAGTGTTGATGTAACCTTTAAATACCAACTATCTCGAAGAAGCCATCCTAAAACGCTCTCCCTCAAATTGACCCTTAAGTCACCAAGGAGAAGATCCATGGCCTTTTTCTAAGAGAATCGACCACTACATTATCCTTTCCCTTGATGTATGAAATTCCAAAATCATACTCATAAATTCACTCCATCACCTCTACTTGGAATTTATATTTCTATTAATGAAGAGATGCTTCAAGCTTTCATGGTCAATTTTTAGCACAAAGCTTTGCCCTCCAAGGTAATGAATCCAAAGGTTTAGAGCCAACATCATTTTTTCCAACTCTAAATCATGCATGGCATAAAATTCCTCATGAAGTTTCAAGTTTTGAGACACATACCTATTATTCTCGCATATTGCATTAACATAGCACCCAACCCTTACTTTGAGGCATTTGTGCAGACTGTGAAGTGGAACTCATAATATTGACACACTAGTTAGTAATTTCTTAAGCTTGATGAGTGCATCATCGTATCTCTTGGGACACTCATACTTGATTCCCTTGCACTACAAAGTAGTTATAGGTGTTGAATCTATTTTAGAACCCTTACACAAACATTCTATAGTATCTCTCTATCCCCATGAAGCTTCACACTTCATGAGAAATTTTCAACACTATCTAATCCATTTTGGTCATCACCTTTTTAGGGTCCATTGAAATTCTTTCCCCTGAAATAATATGACCAAGATAGTGAATCTCTTTTTGAAAGTAAGAACATTTAGGAAACTTCCCATACAATTTAGGATATCATCAAGAAAGACCTACAAAAATATATCCAAGTACTTTTGTAATACACTATTCACGAGGCTCATGAATATAGATAGTGCATTGGTCAAACCAAATGGCACCACTATGAATTCATAGTTCCAAAACTGAGTCCACAAAGTGGTCTTTGGAATGTCACCTTCCTTAATCCTTAGATAATGATAACTTGATCGCAAATCATTTTCTGATAAAAATGCTACCCCTTTCATCTGGTCAAATAGATAATCATTCAAGGTATTGGGTATCTATTATTCCCCATAACTCTATTTAAATATTTGTAACTATGCATAATCACAAGGAACTATCCTTCTTCTTGACAAAAATGATTAGTGCACCCCATGGTGAAACAATAGCCCTAATAATCCCTAATTCCAACAGTTCCTTTAGTTATATCTATAATTCACAAATTTTTGGAGTTGTCATCCTATAAGGTGTCTTTTAAATTGGCTCCACAACAGGTTTTATCTCAATAGTGAAATCAAGTTCTCTATTTGGATGTAACCTTGAAACTCCTAGTGAAAAGCATCTATGAATTTCAATAAAATTGGGTACCAGTCTAATGAGGGTCCATTTCCATCACTTACCACCTATTCCATGTAACACTGGCATCCCTACCTTAGGTAACATTTTACTTTCACTGTCAAGTTGAAACATAGAGACAAATTCCTTTCAATACCATGGATCTCAATTGTCCTTCTTTCATCATCTAAACAAATCACTCTTTTCTCAAAATAGACTAGGAAATATCGATGAGCTTCTATCCCAAGTGCATACAAATAATTAAATCATAATTCCCCAAGGAAATTCCATACACTTTTAAGTTAGTAGTATGCACCCATAGTTCTATAAAACACTCTAGAACACCAGGTCCTATAGATTTCTTTACCTCATAATCCATCTCAATCAGTTTAAAATCATCATGGTCATAGGTTTCCAACCCACATTTATCTAATGCATATGGAGAAATGAAACTATCCTTTGCACCAGGATCAAACCATATTTTAAATTTAACATTGTTTTTTAAATTCGATGTCGCCACCACAATGATTGATATTTAACCCAGTGGCTATTAACTAATGCATATATTTGGTGGTTACTACTTGCATTACACATAGGGGCCTTTCTTTCTCTATACATGGTGTTAGGTTTTTATTTAGGGAAAACATGTTGGTAATGAGATCCCTTGCATTCCTAATAAGAAACGCATGATAGAGTCTGCATGTTATTTTGTGGAAACCATTGAGATGTATTCCTTCCCCTATAACCCCTTCCCTTAATAAAGGTTCCCTTTGAATTCCTTAAACTCACATGAGTCCCTAATGATGCTTTATATGTTTCACTCAATTTACCATTGAAACTCCTACCAAAACAAATTTTGGTGCAAATTTATTTCTATAAGGAGGTAGTATAGAATTTCCTCCCTCATAGAAGGTTCGAGGGGCCTTCCCTATAAACCTGGACTATTGTGGAATGATAGTTCTTATGCCCCCTCTATGATCCCCTTTGATGTTCAGAAGCTCTTTTGAATAATGGGAATTTTCAATTTCCTTGGAAACTTAACATGATTTCCACATCCATACAAGGGCCCTAATATTATGATTCAACCTATACATAAAGTGATTTTCCTAACGATGATCAATGCCCATGTATGATATATAGTTTACTAGTTCCATGAATTTTGTCTCATATTCCCCCACTATTTTTCCTCCCTACACCAAGGAATTAAAGGTTCCTACCTCCTACTGATCCAAAATTGGATCCAGGAGCTAGATGGGGCTCAGAAAGGCCTAAAAATCAAAGTCTCAAGAACCCATCAAAATGGGCGACACCCAAATCGGATGAACGAAGCTCCCAGAAATGGCCCGCAAATGTGCGCTCCTCAATAACTTCCTTGCATAACAATGGCTTTGGCTCAACAATTCGGCAGCATAAACCTATTCTGAACCCCCTCATGGCTTCAAGAACCTCTATTTTTTATAGACTAGAAGTGGGTAACAACCTCCCAAATTCTCCCCAAGATCTAGCCTCAAAAAGGGCCCAATATCCCCCACAAATGGATTAAATCTGCCAATATCAAGCTAAAATCCATTAAAAATCACAATACAAAGTAAAAAACCCACAATTTGCAAACATTCATGGCGCAACCCCTTTTAAGCGGGCTCTTAGTCACATGGCTCCCTCCATGTGGCCTAGCACTAATGCTAGGTGCGCTACCCCCCCCGACTGTTTGGCACCTGGTTACATTGCATGTCATATGGCCTGGTGTTTAAAGCTCCATGCGCTATACAGTGGTTAGACCCTCGATAGTGTAGCCCATGGTTAATCTCTTGGTCGGTGGGCTAGCCCGACCGACCAGGGCTTACCCCTACCTCTGCGCTAACAACTAAAGGAACCGAGTCATGTGCGATCCCACAGGATCGGGGGCTGGAGCATATAATAAAAACTACGCTCAAACAATGTATGGAACATGGTTGCATGGATCTGCTGGAGGTTGGGGCCTAGCTCCAACCCTATTCTCTGCCACCATACACTATATTCAAACTTATATATATATGGAATCATATAGTGCTAAGAACCATCGTATAGGCAGGATGGTTCCCGACCTATATGAAGACTCTGTGCCCATGGAGGTCCACGGTTTGAACTCGATGGACTCCAAACCAAATTTTGCCAAAAACTTTAGCGAGTGAAGTGGAATTAGAGCTAGTTGACGGTTGGATTTTGAGTTTGCATGTTTACCAGGGAAAGGCTCATCTCAGTTGAGAAAATGGCATCTAAAGAGGGACTTTCTCAAGATGAGAAGGATATGCGAGCTACTCTCTTTGCCATGTCCGAGATGGTGAAAGTGTTGTATGAAGACTACTTGGAACAAAAGAGGTCGGTTCAAGAGAAGTCTTCAAAGAACAACAAAGGCAAAGAAGAATTGAAGGAATTTCCTTCTACACCGAATTCAAAAAACATCTCTGAGGTATGTAGTGGAAGTCATTCATCAAAATCGCATTGTTCCCATCAAGATGGTTCTTTTGGTGCATTTGAAAAACATACAAGAGGTATAGGTTTGAGATTGCTAACCAAGATGGGATATGAAGGAAAGGGCCTTGGAAATAAGGGCCAAGGTATCATTAATCCCATAGAGGTTGTGGAAATACCTTGTTATTTAGGATTGGGATATGGCGAAGAGAAGATTGGAGCATTCCCGAAGATGGGCTCCAAAACATCGGAAGCAAGTGATGCTTCGAATGATCAGCTTAAGTCATTGCGGGAATACTTCACGAAAGGTGATGGAATATCACTCCATGATGGTGATAGTGAATGCAAGTTATCTCCAAAGCAAAGTGAATATCAACAAGAGAGGTATAATGGTCATGATTTTTCCAATTCTATTTTTGATTATAAAAAACATAATCAGGTAATCCGAAACTTGTGGAATATGTATCCTTGTATTTTTTGTCATTCACCCAAGAATTGTGTTGCCAAGTGTTGGAAGAGACAATATTTGTACAAGAATTTTATGTCGACCTGGAAGGAAACACGACATAAAGACTCAACTTCACAACAGAAGAAAGAGAAGGGCAAACAAGTCTGGATGCCAAAAAACCACTACACTTATTGCAACATGGGTGCAAATCAAAAGGATAAATGTTGGAAGCTTAATCTCGAGCTTCATCTAAAGAAGGACCAAAGGGTTGCGCATGTACTCACAAAGGAAGAGGCATTACCAATGAAGCAAGAAGAATACCATGAAGGAAAGAAAACATCTACTTGGTTTTTCCAGAAGTGGATGTCACATCTTCATTGTATTTTGCTTCCATTATTGTAATCACACATGTTGAAATGATGACCTGTTCTAACATCATTTTTGTACAACATAGTGTCTTTTTTTGTCCTTATGAGTATGTAATCAGTAAGGTCCATTTTGTAACCTTTTGGAGGACCAAAAGGTCTTTAGTGGGGAGGTGTGATCCATAATTGGATCCAGGACCCAGATGGGGATTAGAAAGGCCCAAAAATAAAAGTGCTCAGAATCTCTTTAAAACAGATGTGTGCATAGGCATCGTTGATACGAACCCAACACAACTTGAACGGGCTCAAACGAACGTCGTATGCTCCAGATATTGCGGTCTATTCATTTTTCCAAATAGGCAAAAAAAGATGACTGTACAGTCCATACAGTGCCACGTGGTAGCTGAATGTACAGACTGTACGACCATACATCTGATGTGGCAGGGTACAGTTGGTGCTGACATGGACAGACATGTGGACCAATCAGGGAGTGACACGTATCACCACTGCAAGGGTGAGACGTGGCACATCCGTACGATTGACGTGGTAGGTTTGTACGACACGTGGTAGGTACAGTTGGTTGCTGACTGGGCTGACACCTGGGTAGAAAAGTGCTCAAATCGTGCACTGACACATGGCAGTACTATTGGCGTATGGAATGGTGCCACATGGCCCAGTCCTGGGTTTCCATGTGACACCCATTCACTGGCTAAAGTTTTTGGCAAAATTTGGTTTGGAGTCCACCGGGTTCGAACAATGCAACTCCATGGGCGTAGAGTCTTCACATAGGTCGGGCACCAGCCTGCCTATATGGTGGTTATTACCATTATATGATTCCATATATATATATAAGTTTGAATATAGTGTATAGTGGCGGAGAATAGGGTTGGGTCTAGGCCCTAGCCCCCAACGGATCCATGCAACCATACCAATGCGACCTTGTTGCATGCATTGTTTGCGCGTGGTTTTTATTATATGCTCCAGCCCCCGATCCTGTGGGATCGCATATGACTCGGTTCCTTTGGTTGTTAGCATGGAGGTAGGGGTAAGCCCCAGTCGGTTAGGCTAGCCCGCTGACCAAGGGATTAACCATGGGCTACACTATCGGGGGTCTAACCACTGTATAGCGCGTGGAGCTTTAAACACCAGGCCATATGGCATGCAATGTAACCAGGTGCCAAACAGTCGGGGGGGCAGCGCACCCAACATTAGCGCTAGGCCACATGAAGGGCACCATGTGACCAGGAGCCCACTTAAAAGGGGATGTGCACTGAATTTTTTCAAATTGTGGGTTTTTGACTTTGTATTGTGATTTTTAATGGATTTTAGCTTGATATTGGGAGATTTAATCCATTTTTGGGGGATATTGGGCCCTTTTTGAGGTTGGATCTTGGGGAGAAGTTGGGAGGCTGCTACCCACTTCTAGTCTATAAAAACCAGAGGTTATTGGAGCCATGAAGGGGTTCAGAACAGATTTATGCTGCCGAATTGTTGAGCCAAATCCATTGTTATGCAATGAAGCTATTGAGGAGCGCACCTTTGCGGGCCATTTCTGGGAGCTTCATTCATCCGATTTGGGTGTCGTCAGTTTTAATGGTTTCTTGAGATATAGTAGAACACGACCATCTCATTGTTTTAATCCATTAGCACTTTCATGATGTACATTTAAAGCTTCGAACAGAAATAATAAAGCCTCACCCACTGAGACAAAGGCCCGGAGACATAGGCGAGATTGCCGAACTCCGTTATCACATTGGTGTTTATGGTTTGTTGTTCTTCATGCTTAAGTTCAAATATGTATATTGCTTTATGGTTGTTATGTTTCCTCATTAATTCTCCTCTTTCATTAGTTTCCTAAATGGGAATTTAACACATGCAAAATAACTCAATCATTGTCGTTTAAAACATCATTTTGGATCACCTACTCTTCATAGAATGCAGTTAGGTGATTTTTTCAAAACCTCTCTTTAAATAATTCACATGAGACAGTGTCCAAAGTGATATGAAACTATGTCTCAAGGTTTCCCCAACAATTCAAGACATTATCTCAAAGCTAGAAGATTTATAGTTTGGCCTTTAAGGTGGAGGAATACTCTCTTAGTTAAAATCACCTCATCATTCCCTCCATCCAGGCCTCGATATACTCCCCTACATGACCCCCCAAAAAACTTTAGGTACTTGATTTTTTGAAGTTCCCTAGTAATGTCCTTGCGAGGAGGCTCTTGCTTTGAGTTCCTCAACCCTTTTGAGTTACCTTCCCTAGATGGTGATGGCTCCACTTCTACACCCACTATTAGGTTCCCTTTTAATGTCTCATTTATATCCTCCGAAGAACATAGGATGAGAGATATTTCAAGAGATGGAAGTAATATTACTAATGTCAATAGCCCTTGTAGTTACATCCCTTCACCCCAATTTCCATGTGTCCTAACGATATTGATTTTGTGTCACAATATCAAGGTTCATTATTAAGGGTTTATGTTACAAGGTTGGATTATAACTATATGAACACACACATAGATACGCATAGGTGTAGGTTTCATTCACATTCACTTGTAATGCACATATCACTTAAGGAAGGGTGGATATAGGTCAAGGAGGTTAACTAAACAATGACATCTCATCCCTATCTCTTTTTTACCATTATGTTCTCCTTTAATGATCAATGGTACTTAGTGTTACATTAATACTTCAACGCATAAGTCCACTATTTTATTTTAGACTAACCTAATTAATTAATTAATTATATATGTGTGTGTGTGTGTGTGTGTGTGTGTGTGTGTGTGTGTGTGTGTGTGTGTGTGTGTGTAGACTAGCGGAATCAACAACTAGTTGGGAACGTATTCGCATGACACGTGGTGGTGTTATCCCACTGTTACCACTATAACCTCTAGGCATGCCAACACGACCCCTTACACGACACACAAGGTAAGATGAGGGTTTCAAACTGGTGACTTCACATAACAGAGTGCCTTAAAAATACACTCCGTCACTAAATGTTCTCAATTATATATATAATTGGTCTATATAAACCTTGTTATAATTTTCAAAAAAATGTAATTAAAGAAAACATATCCTACCAACACACACACACACACACACACAAACACACACAAATAAATGAAAACACACCTATATTAAGGTTTTGGATAATTAAAAAAATGTGGGGGCCCTACATGGCGCTCATGTGCCTCCTCCTCATAATTTCCATGTTTTAATTAAAATAAAAAATAATTTGAAGGAGTTAGGGAAAAAAAACCCTCCCTTCCCCTCATTCTCCTTCAATTTCCTTATTTCCCCTAGAGTTACCATTTATCCTCCAAGCTAGAGTTTCAAGGGTTTCAAGATAGGTTTTCATAGAGGCTCTAGTTAATCTTCTCTCTTTCAAAATGAGAGTTTTGTTGTGTTTGTGTTTATTTTTTTAATTTTCTTCCTTGATAGTTCTTTCTCACCATTGATTTGTTTCCTTGTTTTGTAGGTTCTTTTTCTTTTTTATTGTAGGTTTTAGAAACTCTATAGGTTGAACCCCCTTTTTCAAGGGCAAGATTTTTAGATTTGGGAAAAAACATTTTTCATTTCTTTTTCTCGACATTATTCTATTTATGAGTTTTCTAGCTATGGGCGTGCACTCTATCCCATTTTTCCTTGAGGATTATATATTGTGAGATTTGGCCCCATCTTTTCTCTCACACGAGGGTATATATATATACTTACATGTTAGAATATTTTAGAACCAATTTTTTTTTTCTAATATATAGATAAATCCATAATTTTTTTTTTTTTTTTTTTTTTGTCTTTTCTAACCCTACTAATTTTGTTTATGTTTTGTTTTACAGGTAGTAGGGATTTCCTTCATGACAATTATAGTAAGATTTCTTGTCACAGGTTTTGTAGGGATGGGTTTTGTAAAAGGAATGAGGGTTTTCAACACTCCAACCCATGGAAGCTACATGGATCTAGTTCAAACTCATAGACTTTCTACTCCTTTTTTTTTAAGCTAAAGTACAAAACTTTGTTCCCCTTCTGTATTGTACAATGCCTTCTAAATTTCAGTCAACATATTCAAATTTCCTTTAGAATAAAAGGGTTTCATTTCCCATCAATTTGTGTGCAAATTTAATTTTTTGTCCTGTTCTATGTGAATTGATAGGACTTACAAATAAATATTGTGGCTCCTAAGGCACCCGTTTTCAAACTAAGGTTTTGATACCATTTGTGATTCTCTCATATGTCCTAAACATTTAATGGGTGTTGTAAATTACCTATTATTCTATCATATTTCTATTTTTGTTTTGTTAATCCTTCTGAAATGTAAAATGAAATGTAAATTTTCATAACACTAATCTCATCTATAACTTTTTTTTTTGAATTGCTACTATTAAAATGTATATTAAGGATACAAATTTAAACATTTCAAGTTGGTTGTCAAGCATAACATTCAACAAATAAATCCCTACAACAATTAACCTATAAATAGAAGATTAAACTCAAGTATTTACTTATAAATTTAGTTACATCACTTTATACAAAGATTTATGAAGTGAAAAGGAGAAATACTTACGGATTCTATCTTGTTTAATCTAGTGTAGCTCCTCTATAGATTTGGCTACCCAAATTGGATTTATAACCTCCTATCTAGTTAGGAACAACCTATTTAGCTCCTTTGTGTCCAAAGCTCCAATAAAAACAACAAGCCCACAACAAATTTTCTAACAACTCTACAATCAATCTCCCCACAACTTTGATAGATCCTACAATTTTGATAATCCGAATCCTTAAAATGGTTCCCCTCCCCTCCAAAACTATCCCCTCATTTCTTCATAGTCCATCCCTCTTATCACCAATAGATTAATAGCCTTTTACAATTTCCATCCCCTTCCCAAGGTCTCCTCAACCACCTTCATTAATGGCCATCAACCACTTCTAAAAATTTGGGAAAGGTTAATTAAAAGAAATTATTAAATGAATTTCATAAAACAATTCAAATATAGTTGCAAGGTCCTCTTTCTCATGCAATATTAAAAGAAAAACTTAACTATTTTCTCTAAATTCGTGGAAACCCATCATATCCATTTAATACACCATACAACCAATGAATGAAGTCACATAGGATAATTAATCCTACTAGATATTTACCTATGCAGTATAGGTTCCATAATTGTTCAACCATTAATTAAGTAGTTAATAACCTATATTAGTAATTAATACATCAAGTAGTCATACTAACGTGCATGCATAATGGGTGTATGAGTAGCTAGTGTACATATAACTTTCACATGTACTAATGATAAACAATCACTTCCTCTAATGCACAAGTCCTATATGTTCACAACCAAGTATATAGTACAATAAATCTAGTAATGCATCAATCAATAATATTTACTAACAAAATTACAATAATTCACTAGTAATTAATCATCACATTTAAATGATTGGAAATGAATAAAAAAATGTTATAAACAAGGTATGAACTAAGTAAGAAAATAGAGCGGCACATTAAATCCCTAAGAAACATCCTCAACTAACTCTGAGTCATCCTTCCTCCATAAATTACTTCCATCTTCCACATCATATCCTTTCCTTTGCTACAATATCTTGGAGCATCAACTATATTGACCTAACTCTACATATAACCCATAAGTGGAAGTGTTGAGTACATCGACCCAACCTCCCTAGAAAACAACTGGGAGTTGTCATCATATGTCAATGAGAACATGACTTAACACAACCCTCTCATGACTCCAAGTTTCAAAGAATAAATGGTTTCCAATACCTCCACCCCTCCTGATAAAATTAGGATAAAAACCCTATCATTGACCATTTTTCTAAGTTACACTTCTCAAGGAAAACCCATGATTAATTCTCCTCATTTCGAGGATGGTACCCAGTGTAAACCATAGAATATTCAAGGCACATGGTCATTCAATAACATGGATAAAATCCATTACAACAATATACTCGTTAAGAGCTCAACATGTCACTTGCGAGAATTGAACCTGGGTGGGGAGGATAATAATCATTTCTCCCAACCACTCAAGCTAAAGCCAATTGACACCCTATCATTGACCATATCGTGTCGTTGTTGTTGTTCTTAGATATTTTCCATCAAATAATTGGTTTAGGCAATGGTGCTTCATGTAAACCCCAAAATTACTCACATATCATAACAATGTTTTCGACCAACAAATAAGTCACAAAATAATGCTTCATAACATAGCATTAATCCTATGTCCACAACATCGATGTTACTTTCGTGCTACAATTATCTAGCTATCTCTTAGCCCCTTAACTTGTAGGTTAGCTTACCAAAACACATCATCATGCATAACAATATAACCATTTTCATGATATTAACAATATTACATATTGGCATTTGAATTAAGTGTGTTTATTTACCATATGATTTGTACCAACAATCCATTCACAATATAAATCAAACTTCTATCTGCATACCAAACTTTCCTTTTAAAATTTTCATACTTAATAAATTATTTAACTATTACCATTAATAACATAAACAATAAAAATCATAAGTTTAACTTTAGCATGTAAGTGGGTCTACATGTTACCATAATATAATTTACTGGTCTAGTTAAGTTTAAAAGATAATAATAAAATGAAGAAAAATATAGTCCATAGAGTAGTTTAGTTGTTTTAAAATACAAAATGTGAGGTATTACACCCTCTATATGCTTCCCATATGCACTCCCTCCTTCCCCTCCCCTTGATACCCATGATCGTTGCTCCAAGGGAATGACATGTTTCTCCCCTCCCTCCAGTGACCGCAGATATTTTTGAGATGGGAGGGAGGGAGAGTACTCGGGGGGAAGGATGAAGGGAAAATCCTAGAATTCCCCCCTCCCCCCCAAAAAAAATCACCTAGGAATCGCCCCTCCTCCACACCTGATGTTTTATTTTTATTTTTAACATTATATTGTGTTGTTTTCAATTTTGTTTAGTATTTTTTTAATTTTTTTTAGAAATATAATAAAATCATAAGTTTAACTTTAGCATGTAAGTGGGTCTACATGTTACCATAATATAATTTACTGGTCTAGTTAAGTTTAAAAGATAATAATAAAATGAAGAAAAATATAGTCCATAGAGTAGTTTAGTTGTTTTAAAATACAAAATGTGAGGTATTACACCCTCTATATGCTTCCCATATGCACTCCCTCCTTCCCCTCCCTTGGATACCCATGATCGCTAGTCTAAGTGGGAATGACATGTTTCTCCCTCCCTCCAAAGGACTCCAGATATTTTGAGATGGGAGGGAGGAGAGGCACTCTGGGATGCTGGGATGAAGGAAATCCTAGAATCTCCCCAAAAAAATCACCTAGGAATCAGCCTCCTCCACACCCCATGCTCTTTTTTTATTTTTAACATTATATTGTGTTGTTTTCAATTTTGTTTAGCATTTTCTAATTTTTAGAAATGTAAAATATATTTTTTAAGTTTTTGTTTTGTTTTGTTTTTGTTTTGTTTTTTTTTTTTTTTTTTTACATTTTTTTTTTTCTAAAGTATATATATATATATATATATATATATATATATATATATATATATATATATATATATGATGGAATGAACATCCCAAGGAAACTTAATTAGTAACTTCCCCTTCATTTCAGGATGGTGGCCTGTGGTAAACCAACACGCTTAATTTTGAGGATGGTATTCAGGGTAAACCAGTCAATTGCAGTTTTGAAAATCTAACATGATGGAAATATCAAGTGAGACCTATAATATCCATAGAGATAGCCATCCCAAAGACTTGACCCTTTGACCTCTTGTTTGTAATTCACAAAACTAAACCACTCAAGCTAACCCACTAGGTTTATAAAAAACTAGAGATATGTTGTTGGGTGTTTTGGATGACCTAGGTTCTACTTTAGGTTTCCAACAAAACCCTGCAAACCATCAACGCTTTTGGAGACCAGAAGGAAAAACTACATAAAGAGTGCACAATGAAGTCTCACCTGAGATCGTTTTATGTGTGAATACATGACCCATATGTCTACAACCTTGGAAGGGTTGTTTCTATGGGGATGATAGACATGATTTTTACCTCATCATATACCAGATATAATATTCTAACATATCATTATAACTAGATCTACCATTCACATTCATTTAACGCTCATTCTACAGTAAATATCATGACTCTTCTAGTGCGCGCTGCATTTTACTACTACAGATTCATCCATTCAGCACAACTAACAAGAAATAAACCAAACCTTCAACACAAAGGCACAAGTTTTACCGTGGTTCACCCCTCCTGGGATATGTCCACAAAGATCTGGCATTATTCTCTCTTTTATTCATCTTCAACAAGTCATTACATTGTGCGCATTACATAGGACATGATAAGAGGCTGACCATGCCACACTAAGCTCCACAACTTGCGACTTGATCCTTAGTTACAATTCATAATTCTGTCTCCAAAACTGACTCCAAAACCACCTCTAAGATCTCACTGCACAAATTTACTCGATCTCCTTTGATCTCACAATACATATTTATAATACAAAAATGGGTTAAAACCCATTACAAAAATGACCAAAACCCTAACCCACTAACCCTAAGTAAGTTAGGTTTGTCCACTTTCTATCTTCCTGCACGCGGTTGATACATGTCCTTCTTTCTTTGACTTTCTTGCTTCCTTGTGCTGCTTTTCCTTGTTCTCTGGAACACACTCCTTTTTTGGTCCCTTTTCTAACTATATTCCTTGATTTTTGTGTTGCTCCCCAAAATGGTCTGCGCCAACAGGCCCCCAACACTTACTTGTGACTCATCCCGAGCCACTCAGGTAGTGTGTGCCTCATGCACTGACTTCTCCAGTTCCTGGAACCTTCCTGAATGTATTCAACTTTAGATTTTACCTGTGCGCTCTTCTCTACAACAATATCCATAGTCTGCATAGTGATATGCTCCTTCATCAATTATCATCAATTATCGACTTCAACGTTTTCAACCTGACCCTTAGCTGTGTCAATATTTGTCAACAATGTTTCTATGCTTTCCTCTAGTGGCTCCAACTGTGCCTGCCTTTCCTGCTTTTCTACTTATATGCTCTCCAATTTTGCCTGCAAGTTATTTGGTTCTTTCCCACTCCTCAATCTGTCCGAGATTGTCATCGTCTTCTATTTTTACTTCAGTTCTTGTAGTGTTGTGTTTACCCCTTCCTATTTTTTCTCTATATCCTACAGTTTGTCATCCTCCTGCAAATATGTCCACACATGTGCACTTTATTGTACAACTCTGTGATTTGCTGAATGCTTTGCACAATACTCTCCTTATGACTTGTAACATCTTTCTCCCTTTGTGTTTTAACTTTTGGTGGGGTGCCAGGTGCTAGGAGTTCATTCAACTCCGTAATATGATTCTTATAAGCCTCCATAGCCTGCGCTATCTTTTCAATCTTCTCCTCTGTTGGTATGTTCCCTTTTCCGTGTTGTCAGGAATTGTTTTAAGCACTTCTTCCACCTGCTGCTCCATTCTACTAGTGCATTGCTTTACTATATCTCTCTCGAAATGCACCTAATTAAGTGTGATCTCAATTGAATTATTTACTTTGTTGGCCAATTGTAGGCTTGCCGCATCTACTCAGGCCCTCAACTGTATCTCATACGCAACACTGATTTGAAGTTTATACATCACCTTCATTAGAAACTTGGGTAGTGCCAAGTCCAAATTATCTATGTCCCTTAATGAATTTTGTGTTGTCTCCTCATCCACCTCCAACATCTCTTGGGCAATACAAAATTTGTCGCTCCCCATTGCTATAATTTTCACTGTCTCGTACGCTGGAACTATTTTCTCTTGAGATGTTTGTTGTTGCACCTGATGTTTCTATTGCACTGTAGTAAGTTGTAGTTGTTCTAGTGTATCCTTAACCTCTATCAACTTCTAAACTATCTCCTCCCTTTTCTTTTCTGCATCATACCATGCCTCTTTTGCGTGGTCATGTACTTTTTTCTGCAACCAACTACGCATCATCTTCTATCAAGGTAAGCTCATGTATGCCCTTATGTGCCTTCATATTATTTTGTTGCCCTCTTATCTATAAGACTATCCTCTTCATTGGCAGATTCTTTGTTTGCGTTGTTGTACCTAGGATGCCCATGTTTGGTATATCTCTTCCTCCTGGTTCCTCCTGCATAGGAACATTATTATACTTCTGCGCTCCTCCATTTCTCACTTTTGCATGGTCCTTCTCCTACATTGAAGGATTGGGAATAGGGTTATTATTCCTTGGATTTATAACTATTTTTCTCCCCCCGGTTTCCTTCACGCGTTCTGTTTCCTTCCTCGTATTCGTTGCTGGGTTGTTTGTCTTTTGTGAAGGGCCAACTTTTTCTTATGTCTTACCTTTTGATACCTTCTTGGAAACTACTGGTACCTTCCATTCTTTCATGGCCCACTGCACTTCCTCTCCTCTCACACAATACCCTAATTGTAGTCATTCCTTCTTGGGATCCGTTTTGGCCTGAATCCACGTGTTGTGTCTGGAAGCCTTAAAGTGTGCAATTCCTTGGTTCTCCCTTATCGCTTATGGTGGTATTCTCCATGTATAAGCTACCTTCTCTTGCATCTCTTCAAGTATCATGGAAAAAATGGTAGAATTTTCCTTTATTTGTTTTGCATCTGAAGTGTGCCATAATGTTGTATACTTTGTTGTGAGACACTTCCTTGGCCTTGGGTAAATGTCATCGTATTTGGGTTCTCCCCCACCCACCAAATCTATCAATATAATCAACCATGCATAATGGAACTCTGTTCCAAGATCTTGTTCATCCTTGCAGTCATCCAAAAACAAATTCAATAAGTATGGGGTCCAACTAATTAGACTCCCCTTCACACACTATGTGGCTACTACTATGACTCCTGAAGGTGATTCTTCCTTGCGACACTTCCTCAAAAGTTTACAAGCCATCAACTTGGTCACCAATCTAGTTGTTGGTTCACTGATTCTTTTAATGATCAACCCCCTGGTTCCTCTATCAATGCTATATTTTTTCTTCATCTCCTATGCTAAAGCTTTCTCCTTTGTCTTGTTGTCCAGATATTGTTCTGGATTTTCTCCATCTTTTGGAAAACCTGTGATTTTTGCAATTAAATATACATCTATTGATATTGGTCTGTCCATCCATAGAACACCCCCATGCACCAAGGTTAATAGTTTTTTCACACAAGCATTTACGTCTTTGCCTCTCCCAAAGTGGGGAATTTCCAACAGGTTCATGATACTCGTGTTATACAATCTTTCAATCCATTGATTTGGCTCTAAAATTGGATCTCCTAATGAACCTATTCCTTTGCTCTCCATATAGACTCGTGGAAAAAAATCTTGGAATTTGTCCCTGTATGCATTATCATGGTCCACATACTTCAATTTATCCACACATCCTAACATGACAGGAAGGATCTTGACTCCTTTGGGTATGCACACCAATATCAATGTTACTTCTTTCTATTTGCGCAGTGATCTTTGTATTGTCTGTTTTCCATTTGTCTTCATTGTCACTGTTAATGGCCCTTCTTCTTGGTGTGTATCCTCTTCGTATTATGCATTTGAATCTTGTTGGCCTGTAACATCTTCCACCAGTACTTCCTCTGACTGTTGCGTTGGCTCTGCAATAGAGTGTGTTGCTTCTTTGGCCTATCCTCTAGGCTCATATGACTTTGTTCTTTCATCATCGTCCCCATACATATGATATAGTGCTCCTAACCCAAATTGTTGTGTGTGGTTCTTCTTTATGCTAGGGTTTCATGTTTCTCCCCACGTCTCAACCTCCATATCCTCTGTCGTTGGAACTTGTTGTTCTTCTACAAGTATGAGACTCACTAGTTCGATGACTAGTGAAGGAATGGAATCTATGTCCACCACTCCCTCTAACTGGATTTTTACCCCCTCAGTCATTGTATCTTGTGGTGACCTCATGGAATTGTGTGTTTTCCTTCCAGTTCGGTTGGGAGCTCTGACCTTCGGTGGCTCCATTTTGTGAGATCTAGAATGGGTTTCTCTGAATCTTCTCTGAATCACCTCGAATTCACCTACTCGCACTTAGTTTTTTCCTTAGCTTTCTTCTGCACAAATTCACAATGAGTCTTTTCGTTCACGATTTCCCTTTTTATACATTGTATCATAAATGCTCTATCACGTTGTACTTTTTCGACCACTGTCTTTTTCCTTTTTACGGTTGATCTCTGTACCGTTGTGCTGCTTTCTATGCCTGGTAACCTTTCTCTGGCATGCATTGTCTTCAAGTTATTTCCATACCAATTGTTGTCTTTTGTGCACTGAATCATCTAACTTCATGCAAAACACTTATCCATCTACTTCATCTTTTTGTATTTTTCTTCTTTTTCCAACTTTTTCTTTCTTTTTCAGTTTTTACTATATACACTATGTACACTTGTATTTTTCTATGTTGCAACTACTAAGGGTTACTGGGTCGACTGTCCCTATACAGTTTCAGTCGACTACCATTCACCAATCATTGCATATATTTTCATGTTAAATCTTCCAGCTACACAACACCTCCATCTGTGATAGACTTTATCTCACATGGCCCTAGCCAATGCATCCTTAATTTCCCTGGGTGTTGTAAGTATTTAATGTCATAAAGGAGAACCACATCTCCTTCTTTAAAGTTTTTCTTTGTAATGTGTCCATCATGCCAAGCTTTATCCTTTTCCTTCTGTAATTCCTGATGGAAACCAACCATAATCCCTTCCTCTTCTATTTTGTGAGTTGAACCAATCGTTCTTGATCTACGCCTCTTTCTGTCATGTTTGTAATGGTTGCAATGCACAGACTAGATGTCAAATATTCCAAAGGGACTAATTCTTCCTGACCATAAACTAATATGAAAGGTGTCTTCCCCACGAGTTTCTTGCATGTGGTTCTGTAAGCCCATAATATTGCTGGTATCTTCAAATCCTAATCATCTATGTTCACATTACAAATATTGGTTAAGGAATTCTCCAATATCTTATTAAATGCTTCCATTGTTCCATTAGCTTGAGGATGATATGGAGTGCTCTTTTGATGATGTATCTCAAATTCTTTAGTCATTTTTTGGATGGTACTGTTAATAAAATGAGTTCCCTGATCACTCATTAGAATCAAAGGGAATCTAAATCTTGTAATTGCATGTTCAAAAAGGAAGTGTGTTGCATCTCTGCGTTGCAATATTTCACGGTTTTTGCTTCATCCCATCTGGTTAAATATTTTTTCGCTGTAATAATGTACCTTGCTCCTGATCTTCTAGCTGGTGGGTTAATTGGACCTACAAAATCTATTGCCCATTTATCAAACACTTTAAGAGTTACCTGAGGTCTTAATGGCATCTCATCCCTCCTGGATGGCTTTCATACCCTCTGACAGGCATCACAAGCATGATAATACTCCTTTGCATCCTTAAAACATTTTGGCCACCATAATCCTGCATGTAGTATCTTTTGTGCAGTAGATTTACCTGCATAATGTCCTCCAACTATCCCTTCATGTGCTTCCGCTAAGATGATGGGACGTTCATGTTCCATAACACATCTACTTAAAATGTTATCAACTCCTATTTTATACAAATGTTTTGCAATAAGTTGGTAATCTGTATCTCTAACCACCAAATTCTTCTTCTGCACAGTATATTCCTTTGGGGAAAATCATGTACTAAAAAATTCAATGATATCAACAAAATATTCATTAAAAATCAGTACTAAAAACAGTTGCGCATCAGGAAAATTTTCCTCCAAGCTGCTTGTTTCCTCTCCATTGGTTATCATGGACAGATGACTTGGCCCTGCATTCAATCTTCTAGGCTTCCCAACTACTTCAAAATCAAAATCCTAAAATAACAACCATCTAAATATTCCTCCCCCCCAACACTGGTTTGTTGACCATGTATTTAAGAGCAAAGTGATATGTGGACATCTTGAAATGTTGGCCTAATAAATAAGGTTTGAAATTTTGCAATGCATACACCATAGACAAACCTTCTCTCTCTCTTGTATTATAATTTTGTTCTGACTCTAACAGTTTCCTACTTGCAAATTTTATTGGGTGATCTATGTCACCTTCTCCTGGCTGTGTTAATATTGCTCCAAGTGATATTGAAGATGCATCCACATGAACATGGAATTCCTTTGACCAATATGGAAACACCAGAATTGGTGTTGTCACCATTTTCTCCTTCAGGATGTCCAAACTCTGTTGGCACTCATCATTCCACTGAAACTTGATATCCTTCTTTAACAAATTCTCCATGGGTGCAACAATCTGTGCATAGCTCTTTATAAACTTTCTATAGTAACCTGTATGACCAAGTGTAGCTCTGAATTGGTGCATTGACTTAGGTGGTGGTTGTTCAGTCTCCATTTTGACACTTCTAATGCCCTATATTACCCACTATCTAAGCCTATTTTACCTATGATATGTGTATCTAATTGACTGTTTCCTCCATAATACACTTGATGACGTTGTTCACGTGCATAAGAGGTAACTTATGATTAAAGCATGATTTGTTTAGTTTTATTAAGTTAATTCGATTAAATGTTTGATTATGTATGATACTAATCACTTTGAATCTTAAGAAACATGATCCGGTACCCAGTCTATTCCGGTACTAAGGCTTCACCTATTCCGGTACCAGCCTGTGCTAATCCGGTACTAGAAATAATTCAAACTTTTGGAAAGCTTCTAGAGGAAAATCAGGCACATGGGTTTTGTCCAGAATGATGTTTTTAAGAGGAAACATGTGTCATAATTCACCCATATCGCACGTGTGGACCTCCAGCTCAGGGGGAATGATTCTGCCAAAATTATCAAAAAAATTCAAACTACCAAATTGCGCCTCGATTTCCGTGCATATGGTATTAGATCTAGAAATTATAAAACATGGGTTTTGTCTAGAATATGATAAATTGAGTAAATTGTGAGCCATTTTTTAAAATTAGAATTGGTTTGGGAGATATGGGTGGGGGATTAACTCGAATCTGCCCAAATTGTTAAAAAACACAGATTTTTGGGATTTCTCCTAAAATTGTAAAAATTGTTTTCTTAGTTTGGGGATTCGGTTTCATCCATTCCTCCATGGATTTTATGTATTCATAGGTCTGAGTAGAGAATGAATTATCATGATGTAAGAATGGTTCTTAAAGGAGAATTGTTATGATGTAGAATGGATTCATGAGAAGACTCTTTTTGTAAACCTACTTGT
>SNQJ01S0085745.1:74445-103982 GCA_010110895.2 Picea sitchensis | reverse complement strand
AGTGTTCCAGCACCAATTGGATGGAAGCAACAACTTCCAGTCACACAGGCACCAACCTGTATAACAAAGAACAATGGTTCTCCCTTGCACCACCCTACCACCCTGGTTTTTTTGGCTGCAACCAGATGGAAGCTACAACTCCCTGTGTTCAATCACCCACTTGAAACTCTGAGGACATCAATCCTCCCTAGCACCACCCTACCACCCTGATTATAAAACGTTACTTGAATAATAGTACCTTACAACAATACAGACATTTCAATGCTTACCACTTCTTCTCTGTTCTGCAATTCTGTTATGCTTCTATCTGTTCATGCTTGGCTCCACTTGCTGTCTGTCTCCATCTACTCTTCCTCTGTTCTTCTCATGCTCTTAGGTTCTCGTACAATCTTCTGTTTTCACCATTTCTGCTCTGTCCAACTTATGTTCTTCATCTCTGCATCTTTTCGACTCTGTTTCTGATATCTTCTTGATCACATTCAGTTCAACTTATTTTACCGAGAAACAACAACCTCTCTCTGTCACAACATTTTTCTTTTATTTCTTCTCTCATTATCCGTTAGACACCGCAACTCCAACGCTCAATTCAGGAATCTAAAAAACGCTCAGGCATCATGATTCCATTGCTCATGAACAATGATTCAACTGCTCAGAAACAATGATTCAGTTAATGTAACTGAATCATAACTGATCAAGAAATCATGAAGTGAAACATCAACCCTTTGATTAGATTCTGTTTGATCAATGCCATTGGATTATACATGTAGAGGCCCTTATGAATTTTCAATGCGTAACCTCCAATGTGGAGCTTAGCAGCGCTAGCTCCTTCCCCTATCTTCTGTTGATGTGACCTTGAGCGATGATATCATGTGACCATGCGAATGTGAGCGTGACCAAAGGTGGTTTGAGATCAAACTTCATTTCACCTCGCAATTTACCTCGAGCCTCCACGTGTCCTTTCTCCAAAATCGTGGTTTCAATTGCGGGCCACCCTTAACTTCTTAAAGTTCACGCACCTTCAATCCTCGCAATGCGATGGGACCATCGATCTCACGATCTTGACAGTGCTCCTGAACGGATGGTTCAGATCTATCCTCTCAAGTCTGTGGATCAGATCTAGCCTTCCTAAATCAACGACTGTGATTTACTTCCTGATCCGGGCTTTGGGAGTTTCAAATCTCAAACCCTACTTTTCTCCATATGCCAATCTTCTAGAGTCGATGATCTACGAACGCCCGTCCTTCTCAATCGATGAATTTGCCTCTACTTCGGGAATTTGACCTTTCAACCTGATCAATCGTTCTGTGGCCCCTTTCTCGATCAACGGTTGAGATATCCTTCGGGTCTCTGGACTTCTGAAATCTGAAGTCTCAAACTTTACTTCCCCTTGAAGTATGTAGATTATTGCCACGTTTTCTCTTGGATCAGACGGTTGAGGATTACTTCAGGTCTTTACCCGGAGTCCACAGTATTACGCCACATCTTTTCTGGATCAGACGACCCAGATTTACTTCAGACGATATGACGCTTGAGATATTCTTTGGACGATCTGACGACTGATATCTACTTCGGATGATCCGATGATCGATAATTTATTTCGGCTTTCTGGGTCTCCAGGCTTTAGGAATTTCAAAAATCAAACTGATGCTATGGATCAGACGACCCAGATTCACTTTGGATGATCTGACACTTGAGATCTTTTTCGGACGATCTGACGACTGAGATCTACTTCAGATGATCCGGTGGTCAAGAATGTATCTCGACTCTCCGGGCTTCAGGAATTTCAAAAATCAAATTGACGCTTTGGATCAGATGACCCAGATTCACTTCGGATGATCTGACGCTTGAGATTTACTCTGAACGATATGACGACTGAGATCTATTTCGGATGATCGGATGATCGAGATTTACTTTAGCTCTCCGGATCTCCAGGCTTTGGGAGTTTCAGATCTCAATTGAAAACTCTTGAAGTGATTTCTCCGTAGTTCACAATCCGTCACCACGTATCCCTCTGGATCTGAAGGTTGAAATTTACTCCGGCTCTCCGGCTCAGGCTGGATCTGTATTTTTCTATTATTTTCTGAATCTGATTTCGAATCAGGGTTCGATTCCTTTTCTTTGATCTCGACCACCAATGACTATTTTGAGCGACATTCATCGGTGTTGTGCCATGGGATTTTCTGGAAATCACAACACTTTCCAGTGTCCTTCTTTGTCTTTTCGTTACCCTTCTTTTCATGTGGCTTGGACTGGTTGTCGAAAGGTTGTTTGTTATGGATGTATTTATCATGCTTTGGTTGTTGTGGAATTGCAGACCCGAACTTCTTTTTGTTCTGGTGCTTAAATTTCTACTCAATTTTGGCAACATATTGATAGGCAATTGACAACGATGAGATTTCTAGAAACTCCAGTTCATTTTGGATGTACCTATGTAGAGCCCCACTATAGTTAAGAACCAAATGTCACTCAGAATATTTGATACCCAGCTTGGTGCACAAGGTATGGAAGTTATTGGTGAACCCAAACACTACTTGGTCCCTCTCTTGACGTAACGTGGTCCATCTCATGTACTAGTCGTCATAGTTACCATCAGGGTAATATCATTCCTTGACCGCATCCATAAAAAATTCCCAAGTGGGTTCGGCCCCATATATTCCAGACTCTTATGTAGATATTTTCTCCCAGTAAGTTTCCCACCAATGTTTGACATCGGGCAAATCCTTAAGGAGTGTGAAGGTGGTCTTTTCCCTGTCGAAGAAATTATGAATAGAGAAATAACCTTCTAGTAGATTTAACCATTTTTCTAGGGAATCCACATCTATCTGTCCTTGAAATACTAGAAAAACAAAATTAACTTGTACCTTGAAAGGTGAGGTGCCTCCAAAGTTTCCGCTTGATAAAGACGCGTCAGTTGTTATCGATAGACATTGAAGGACGTGGAAAAAATTCTCCATCATTTCATCCCTCTGTCACGTGAGAGTCTGCTCAAGCAACAAATTAATAGAATTGTTTGTTCTATCATTTTTATTTTTTTCCGCCATGTAGGGTTTCTTGGGTGTGGGAGAGCAATTCTCTGCAAGAGAGACAAGCTTGAGACCCAACTTGCTATACTCGGACCTCATCGGGGACATGCACTGGAAAAACGATCAAGAGCAACCTACTCTAATACCACTGATCCAGATTATTTTTGGCATGAAATGAGAGCGGAGATATAACACAAAAATATACATAGATATTCGAAGAGAGCCAATAATATAAAATAAATATATCAGATATATAACAAGAGGCAGGGATATACAATAATACACGATTTCTATTAATGAGCGAAATGTACAAAACTTTAGAAATACTGAGTGAAAGACTCGCAAAATGGTGGTAGCTTATCTTTGAGAATAGATGTGATGACTACTCACATTCGTAAGAAGATGATTAAAATGAGGCTCTAAAATCCTTTTTAACATAAAGAAAATCCCAAACCCTAACCCTGAAAGATGAAAAGCCAACAATTTTGTGTACCCCGTTTTGGGTAGTTTGGTGTATCAACTTCCTGGGGGGTGTAACTTTGGTATACCATCCCCGTTTGGGGTGCATGATAGCTCCTAGGAAAGGCATCGTCAAGAAGATTCATTTTGGGGGCTCTATCAAAGAAATATTCTATCTTTGAGGTGCTCAATCCTGAAAAAACTTCATTTAGGCCCTCAAAATGACCCTGAAAGTTCAGGAACCGAAAACTGATAAAAATAGTAAATTGCCAAAAGATTGTTTTGAGAAAGTTGGAATAGGTGGGTGGCCACCGATATCCACTTGGATAAAACCTCCCTCCTTAGGAAGAAATTTTTTCCATTGTATTGCGTGCTCGGGGGAGAGGGAAAAGCGCTTGCTAAATCTGCTTTTTGATGAGTTGCTTTCCTTGCTGGAGAAGTTGCACTACTTAGCTTGTTGAAGGTTGTCACGAACCTGTGGATGGAAGGGTTGGAGATTTTTAACTAGTCCGACTAGACGAGATGACTATGTACAGAAGGAATCCTTGTGCTTTCCTTCAATCTTGTCGACCAATGTCTATTGGACATAAGGTGCTTGGAATGAGGCTGCAGTGGTTGCAGTGTTCTTCTGTTCACCTTTTGAACATATTATGAAGAAGCTGAATTTTATTGTATGTGATACTACCTTGCGACACTGTTTAGGTGGGACAGTAGTTGGAACTTCCTCTGGTATCCTATAAAGATGACACCCTAGAGTAACAATGACACTACGGGGTCGAAACTCATAGATATCATGGGGCTTCCACATATATGGCTGGCCTAAGAGAACATCACATACATCCAATGGGGAAACATCACACAATACCTCATCCTTGAAGGGATGGATGTCGTTTCACAATCAACACTATTATCTGACATGGAGGTATCGTCCCTGGTGAAGCCACCCAATGTTGTATGGTTTTGGGTGTGGTGTTGTTGATAATCCCAACTATTTGATGACCTCTGCTGAGATGAGGTTCTTCTGGTTTCCACTATAAACAATAAAATGAAATGGGGTCCCTTCACCCACATCTGTGAATAAAAAAGGTGCTCCCTCTCTTCAGGATCTATTGGTTCTTCTGGTTGAATTATTGCGGTCGCAACAATAGTAGTGGGGTTTGCATCGATGATCTATCTTTTTCTATTATTTTCTGAATCAGATTCTGAAACAGGGTTCGACTCCTTGTCTTTGATCTCGGCCACCAACGATTTTTTTGAGCAACTTTCATCAGTGTGTGCCATGTGATTTTGTGGAAATGCCATGTGATTTTGTGGAAATGACACAAATTTCTAATGTCCTTCTTTGCATTTTCGTTACCCTTCTATTCCTGTGGCTTGGACTGGTTGTTGAAAGGATTTTTGTTAGGGTTGTCTTTATCATGCTTTAGTTATTGTGGATTTTCATACAAAAACTCTCATTTGCTCTGTTTCTTAAATTAAAAGCAGTTTTGTGACATGTCGATAAGCATCTCATGATGAGATGTCAGGAAACTCCATTTGATTTGGATGTACCTATGTAGAGAATACGATATTTTAGAACCAAATTTAAACCGGAATATTTGATACCCGGCTTCTGCACAAGGTATTGGTGAATTGCATTGCTTGGTCGCTCTCTTGACACATCACTCAGAATATTTGATACCCAGCTTCCTGCACAAGGTATGGAAGGTATTGGTGAATTGCATTGCTTGGTCGCTCTCTTGACACATCATGGTCCTTCTCATGTACTAGTCGTCATAGTTACCAATAGGGTAATATTGTTCCTTGACCAAATCCACAAAAAATTCCCAAGTGGGCTCGACACCATATATTCCAAACTCTTTAGTGGAATTTTGCTCTGAGTAAGTTTCCCACCAATTTTTGACATGGGGGAGATCCTTAAGGAGTGCGAAGGTGATCTTTTCCTTGTCGGAGAAATTATGAACATAGAAATAAACTTCTAGCAGATTTAACCATTTTTCTAGGGCATCGACATCTATCTGTCCTTTAAATACGAGAATATCAAAATTAACTTGTACCTTGAAAGCTGAGGTGCCTCCAAAGTGGTCACTTGATGAAAACGCACTGGTTGTTATCGAAAGGCGTTGAAGGATGTGGGAAAAATTCTCCATCATTGTGTCCCTCTGTCGCGTGTGAACTTGCTCAAACAACAGATTAATAGAATCGTTTACTCTGTCGTTTTTTTTTCTTCCAACATGAAGGGTTTCTTGGGCATGCAAGAGCGATTTTCCTTAGGAGAGGCAAGCTCGTGACCCAACTTTCTATACTCAGACCTCATCGAGGAAATGCACTGGAAAAACTATCAAGAGCAACATGCTCTAATACCACTGATCCAGATTATTTTTGACACAAAATGAGAGCGGAGATATAAAACAGAAATATACAGAGATATTGCAAGATAACCAATAATGTAACAGAGATATATTGGATATATAAGAAGAGGCACAAATATACAATAATACACAATTTCTAGAATGGTGGAAACTTATCTATGAGAAGAGATGTGACAGATACTCACATTCACAAGAAGATGATTATAATGAGGCTCTAAAGGAATTTTTAACATAAATAAAATCCAAAACCCTAACCCCGGAAGATGAAAAGCCAACAGTTTTGTGGACCCCGTTTTGGGTAGTTTGGTGTATCAACTTCCCGGGTGCTTAACTTTGGCATATGATCTCCTTTTGGGGTGCACGATAGCTCGTTGGAAAGGTATCGTCTAGGAGATTAGTTTTGGGGGTTCAATCAAAGCCTTTGACCATCTATCAGGTGCTCGATTTCGAAAAAAGTTAATTTAGGCCCTCAAAATGCCCCAGATGTTATGGAACCGAAAAACTGCTAAAAATAGTAAATTGCTAGAAGACTGTTTTGAGTTAGCTGGAATAGGTGGGTGGACACCGATATCCACCTAGATCAATTGTCCCTCCTTATGAAGTGATGGTCTCCATTGCATTGAGTGCCTGAGGGAGGGGGAAAAGTGTTTATTGAATCTTCTTCTTGATGAGCTGCTTGCTTTGCTGGAGAAGTTGCGTTGCTTAGCTTGTTGAAGGATGTCATGAATCTGTGGTTGGAAGGGTTGGACCTTTTTAACTAGTCCGACTACATGAGATGATTGTGTGCAGAAGGAATCCTTTCTCTTTGCTTCAATATTTTCAACTTGCTTATGCTTGACAAAAGGTGCTTGGATTGAGGCTGTAGTGGTTGCAATGCTCTTCTGTTCACCTTTTGAGCATACTGTGAAGAAGCTAAATTTTATATTATGAGATACTACCTTGTGACAATGTTTAGGTGGGACAGTAGTTGGAACTACCTCTGATATCCTGTAGAGATGACCCCCCAGAGTAGCAATGACACTACATGGTCGAGACTTATAGATAGCATGGTGCTTCCACATATATGGTTGGCACAAGAGAACATCACATACATCCAGTGGGGAAACATCACATAATAACTCATCCTTGAAGGGATGGATGACGTATCACAATCATAACTGCTGGCTGACACAGAGGTCTCATCCCTGTTGAAGCCACCTGATGTTGTATGGTTGTGGGTGTGGTGTTGTCGATAATACCAACTATTTGATGACCTCTACTGAGATGAGGTTCTTCTGGGTTTTGCTATCAACAATAAAATGAAATGGGGTCCCCTTCACCCACATCTGTGAATGAAAAAGGCACTCCCCCTCTTTAGGATATGCTGGTTCTTCTGGTTGAATTGTTGTAGTCAAGACAATAGTAGTGGGGTTTGCGTTGATGATCTGTCTTTTTCCATTATTTTCTGAATCATATTTTGAATCAGGGTTTGGCTCCTTGTCTTTGATCTCGACCACCAATGATTGTTTTGAGCAATTTTTATCGGTGTTGTGCCATGGGGTTTTGTGGAAATCACACAAATTTCTAGTGTCCTTCTTTGACTTTCTGTTACCCTTCTTTTCCTGTGGCTTGGACTGGTTGTCAAAAGGCTGTTTTTTAGGGTCGTCTTTGTCATGCTTTGGTTGTTGTGGACTTGTTGACCGAAACTCTCGTTTGTTCCAGTGCTTAAATTTCTGCTCTATTTTGACATCATATCGATAGGCATCTCCCAACGATGCGATGTCTAGAAACTCCATTTCAGGTTGGATGTACCTATGTAGAGCCTCATGGTATTTTAGAACCAAATCCCACTCATAATATTTGATAGCTAGCTTGGTGCGCAAGGTATGGAATTTATTGGTGAACTCTGACACTGCTTGGCCCCTCTCTTGACGCAGCATGGTCCATCTCATGTACTAGTCGTCATAGTTGCCAACAGGATAATATTGTTCCTTGAATGCATCCACAAAAAAATCCCAAGTGGGATCGACCCCATATATTCCAGACTCTTCTATAGAAAATTTCTCCCAGTAATTTTCCCACCAATGTTTGACATGGGGAAGAACCTTAAGGAGTGCGAAGGTGATCTTTTCCCCATCGGAGAAATTATGAACAGAGAAATAACCTTCAAGAAGATTGTATCATTTTTCTAGGGCATTCACATATATCTGTATTTCAAATACAAGAATATCAAAATTAACTTGAACCTTAAAAGTCGAGCTACCTCTAAAGTGGCCGCTGATGAATATGCGTTGGTTGTTATTAACATGCGTTGAAGGATGTAGGAAAAATTCTCCATCATTTCGTCCCTCTGTCACGTGAGAGATTGCTCAAAAAATAATTTAATAGAATCATTTGCTTTGTCGTTTTTCTTTTCTTCCACCATGGAGGGTTTCTTGGGCATGCGAGAGCGGTTTTCCTCAAGAGAGACAAGCTCGAGACCCAACTTGCTATATTCGGACCTCGTTGGGGACATGCACATGAAAAATGATCAAAAGCAGCCTGCTATGATACCACTGATCCGAATTATTTTCGACACGAAATGAGAGCGGAGATATAACACATAAATATACAGAGATATTGTAAGAGAGCCAATAATATAACAAAGACATATCAGATATATAAAAAGAGGCACATATATACAATAATACACAATTTCTATTAATGAGAGAAATGTACAAAACTGTAGAAATACAGAGTGAAAGACTCGCTGGAATGGTGGCAACTTATCTCTAAAAAGAAATGTGACGGATACTCACATTCACAAGAATATTATTATAATGAGGCTCTAAAGGCCCTTTTAACATAAATAAAATCCAAAACCCTAACCTCAGAATATGAAAAGCCAACAGTTGTGGACCCTGTTTTAGTTAGTTTGGTGTATCAACTTCCCGGGTGTGTAACTTTGGCATACAATATTTGTTTTAGGCGCATAGTAGCTCGTTGGAAAGGTATCATCTAGTAGATTCATTTTGGGGGCTCAATCAAAGGCTCTGAGTAATTTTTAGGTGTTGGATCCCAAAAAACTTCATTGAGGCCCTCAAAATGCCTCATAAGTTTAGGAACATAAAAAGTGTTAAAAATAGTAAATTGCCATAAGACTGTTTTGGGCTAGTTGGAATAGGTGGGTGGCCACCGATTTCCACCTGGATCAATCATTCCTCATTAGGATGCAATGGTCTCCATTGCGTTGAGGGCCTCGGGGAGAGCGAAAAGCGTTTGCTGAATTTACTTCTTGTTGCGCTGCTTCCCTTGCTGGAGAAGTTGCGCTGATTATCTTATTGAAGGCTGTCACAAACCTGTGGCTGGAAGGGTTAGACATATTTATCTAGTCCAACTACATGAGATGACTATGTGCAGAAGGAATCCTTGCGATTTTCTTCAATCTTGTTGACCTTCTTCTGCTGGACAAAAGGTGCTTGGATTGAGGTTGCAGTGGTTGCGGTGTTCTTCTATTCACATTTTGAACATACTGTGAAGAAGCTAAATTTTTTAGTATTAGATACTACCTTGCGACACTATTTAGGTGGGACAATAGTTGGAACTACCTCTGGTATCCTGTAGATATGACCCCCAGGACTAACAATGACAGTACGGGGTCGAGACTCATAGATAACATGGCGCTTCCACATATATGGATGGCCCAAGAGAACATCACAGACGTCCAGTGGGGAAACATCACATAATACCTCTTCCTTGAAGGGATGGATGCCGTATGACAATCGACACTGTTGACTGACACAAAGGTCTAGTCCCTAGTGAAGCCACTCGATGTTGTATGGCTGCGGGTGTGGTGTTGTCGACAATACCAATTGTTTGATGACCTTTGCTGAGATGATGTTCTTCTGGCTTCCACTATCAATAATAAAATGCAACGTGGTCCCCTTCACCCACATCATTGAATGAAAAATGTGCTCCCCCTATTTATAATCTGTTGGTTCTTCTGGTTGAATTGTTGTGGTCATGACAATAACAATAGGGTTTGTGTCGATGATCTGTCTTTTTCCATTATTTTCTGAATCAGATTTCGAATCAGGGTTCAACTCCTTGTCTTTGATCTCGGACACCAATGACTATTTTGAGTGACATTCATCAGTGTTGTGTCATGGGATTTTGTGGAAATCACACCACTTTCCAATGTCCTTCTTTTCCTGTGGCTTGGACTGGTTGTCAAAAGGCTATTTGTTAGGGCCGTATTCATCATGCTTTGGTTGTTGTGAATTTGCAGTCCCAAACTCCCGTTTGTTATGGTGCTTAAATTTCTTCTCAATTTTGATGACATATCGATAGGAAACTAGTTCCCAGCGATGAGATGTTTAGAAACTCCATTTTGGTTTGTATGTAACTATGTAGAGCCCCACAGTATTTCAGAACCAAGTTTCATTCAGAATATTTGATACCCATCTTGGTGCACAAGGTATGGAAGGTATTGGTAAACTCTGGCACTGCTTGGCCCCTCTCTTGATGCAATGTGGTCCATCTCATGTACTGGTCGTCATAGTTACCAACAGGGTAATATTGTTCCTTGACCACATCCACAAAAAAATCCCAAGTGGGCTCGCCCCCATATATTCCAGAGTATTCTGTAGAACTTTTCTCCAAGTAAGTTTCCCATCAATGTTTGACATGGGGTAGAGCCTCAAGGAGTGCGAAGGTCATGTTTTTCCTGTCGGATAAATTATGAACAAAGAAATAACCTTCTAGAAGATTTAACCATTTTTCTAGGGCAACCGCATCTATCTATCCTTCAAATACGGGAATATCAAAATTAACTTGTACATTGAAACTAGAGGTGCCTACAAAGTGGATGCTTGATGAAGACACACCGATTGTTATCGGCAACTGTTGAAAGATGCGGGAAAAATTCTCCATCATTTCGTCCCTTTGTCACATGAGAGCTTGCTCAAACATCAAATTAATAGAATCGTCTGCTATGTCTTTTTTATTTTCTTCCACCATGGAGAGTTTCTTGGGTGTGCGAGAGTGATTTTCCTCAAGAGAGACAAGCTCGAGACCCAACTTGCTATACTCGGACCTTGCCGGGGACATGCACTCAAAAAACGATCAAGAGTAGCCTGCTTTGATACCAATGATCCAGATTATTTTCGGCACGAAATGAGTGTAGAGATGTAACACAAAAATACAAAAAGATATTGAAAGAGAGCTAATATTATAACATAGATATATTAGATATATAACAAGAGACACATATATACATTAATACACAATTTCTATTAATGAGCGAAATGTACAAAACTGTAGAAATACAGAGTGAAAGACTCGCTAGAATGGTGATAGCTTATCTCCGAGAAGAGATGTGACGACTACTCACATTCGCATGAATATGATTACAATGAGGCTCTAAAGTCCTTTTTGACATAAATAAAATCCAAAACCCTAACCTCGGAAGATGAAAATCCATCATTTTTGTGGACCCTGTTTTGGGTAGTTCGATGTATCAACTTCCCGGGGGCGTAACTTTGGCATATGATCTCCGTTTTGGGCGCACAATAGCTCATTGGAAAGGTATAGTCGAGGAGATTAATTTTGGGGGCTCAATAAAAGTCTTTGTCTTTGATTGAGGTGCTCAATCAAAGTCTTTGTCTTTCATTGAGGTGCTCAATCCCAAAAAAACTTCATTTAGGCCCTCAAAATTGCCCCAGAAGTTCAGGAACCGAAAAACTGCTAAAAATATTAAATTGTCAAAACACTGTTTTGAGCCAGTTAGAATAGGTGGGTGGCCACCGATATCGCATGGATCAATAACCATGATAATACAATTATCATAATTATAAAACAACAGTAAGACAAAACATCTAATACAATTTTTCTAAATGATTAGATTGGCTCTAACATGACACAACCATAAAACATAAACGGGAAATGGAAAAGGGATAAAGTGAATAAGGGACATAAGCACATTATTCATCAACCACATCCAATATACAAGTTTGCTATCCATATATGCTGATCAATATCAAAATAAATCTGTCAATCTTTCATTTTAAAATCCATAAGAAGTGTCTGCCAGTTAATAAATATTTTATCTCTTGCTTTGTTTTTACCATAATGACCATATTAAACAATTCTTTTATTATCATATAAACATGACTAAAATGGTGAAGGAAAATAATTGACAAGGATTTTAGGGAATAATTTATGAAAAGTGAAATTGATGAAGAAAACTGAACTTGTATAATAATTGCATTCTCTTTTCTATGAACTTCAACATGTTTCCCATTATCATATTCTTACTGCCTTTGTTCTAGTCAAATAATATAGAAATGGTCCCACGCTGAAACCAATCATCCATAATTGATGTAACAAAAACTTCACTTTTAAATTTTATAGACACATAATTGACGAGAATGGGATTTGAGGAATAACTCATGAAAAATGAAATTGATGAAGGGAATTGGAGTCTATATAATTATACTTATGTTTTTCATCACCCTTTTATCAAACAAGAACCATCAAACGTAGTAAAAAAAAAACTTTGGCCATCATTTATACTCTTACATGAATTAATACAATTGAGATATTTTATTTTTTACTTCAAATATCTAATTCCCTTTCACATTATTCTCACAACGCTTCATATAAAACGTTATCAACCATCATAACAACAAGGAAGAAATACCATATCATTATTATTTTCTGAAGGAAAACATCAATAAAAAATCCTCAATAGATCGTGGATAAGTCAAAGGAAAAACCATTCTTGAGAATATGATACATATGATATCAAGGTTCGAGTCTTTTTATTTGTTTGATAAAGGGTTTCAAAACTTATAGCTGGGATATAGCCGTTGACCATTAAAACGAATTCAAAATATGTTGTAGAGAGGTCGAATTCATATAACCTAGACCATCTGAATTCTTCTTTTAAGTTTAGATTTGTTATCAAACTGGGTTTTTGAAACACATCCCTTTAATTAAATCCAAGAGATAAGAGGTGAGATAGTTATCGTGGCATTGGCCACATGTAATAAATTTTAAACAACTCAAGCTAATCTTTGACCCTGGCCTTTAAAATATACCCCAACCATGCTTAACAAATTTCAAAAGACAAAGTTTTGGTTCAAACTGGGACCTGGCCATATGCTTTTTCCAACCACTATAACTTTGACAATCATATATTTATGAATATTGATGATCACGAATGCAGTAAGATGCCTCGACCAAACCAAAAGTAAAATTGAAGGTCACGATTATTTATTTCGAGACCATAAGTTCATTAGCACATTATCATTCATTTCTCTTTCTTACTAGGGGGTCCCACCTAATAATTATATTTATTAATAGGCTTTTTAAATATGCCTTGCAACAATTTGCAGGCTAGTGGCAAGTATGCAAATCAACAAGGTTAATGACACTAATGCAAATATTAGGTGTTGTCACTAGCGTTATTCCTCTGTTTTGGGTTATTCCTATTGTTATCATGGTTGGGTATTGTAGTAGTCTCTGTCGATACCATTGTTGCACCTATGGTAGGTATTGAGTATGTAATGAATCTTTAGGAGTCATCCGAAAGTGTATGAGTTGGATCTCGCTACGCGAGACAATGTATTGAAGATTCGCATATTTTGAGGAGCTTTCTGTTAGATTTGAGTGTATGAAATCTGTGTGCTGCTACAAGTTAATGAAATGGTGTGATTTGGGGCCCTAAAAACTTATTTTATGGTTATTTTCCTTTGTTATGAATGGATCTGTGTTTCCTTTTCATATTTGCTTCTTTTTACTCAGTTAATATTTGAATATTGTTGCAACTTATCTTCAATGGCTGATTTATGGATCTGAAGTATTGTAGAAATACATATGATGTTGCATTTTTTATAGCTCTCTTAATTATATAAGTCTCTGCTACACTTCGGGTGAGACCTCCTTCCCTTGTGGAAGGTTGAAAATTCCAGTGTTCCTAGACTACAACGATACTTTTTGTTGGTAATTGCCAAGAACCTTGGCATTGATTTTGCACCAACAAATCGTTTTGTTGCCGAGATCGAGCTTAAAAGGGAATTTTTAGAGGATGCCTCATCGGATATACAAGACTAATGTTGAAAATTGGTGGGAACATAAGTGTGTTGCATTCATAAGGTAGGAGACCAAGTTGTGACATGAGAGTTTTAGGGTTGTGAAGGATATTGTTTTCTATTCATAGCTTTCTAGTGATCAATACATGATCTTACGGGTTAAATCCCTTGAAGATTTGTTTCAGTGGTTAGATCTGCTGCAAGAGGCCCCAAGATACAAAGATCGGGCCAAAAAGAGATATAGCTAGACTTTTGAAAGTCTAACATCTCTTCATCACTTGGATCACCAGATCTCGTGAGCCATATATTTCTGGGTATAAAATACCCTTGAAGGGTACATTATTGAGTTTGCTGCAGAGAATCATCAAGCCTTTTAGAAAGTTGAAGTTGTATTCAAAGAAGGAGCCAGAGAAAGACTGTTGCAGGAAATAGCTATGTGGATCAAGGTTTTTCTAGTGGAAGAAGGGATGTTGCGTGTTCCTTCAATTGATATGGCAATGTAAACACCCACACTCAGGGTAAGGTGATTTCTAGGATGGCTCATGAGTTAAGATAGCAAGATGCTTTCTTTGAGATATGGGGTTTGTCAATAGAAGAGTGCAAGATATGAACGAGCTCTAAAGAGGGATGCGATCATAGAAAATGGTGGTATAACTAGATGTAGACAAATGATGAAGCAAACCGATTAGTTGCGGAAGGAGATCGGATCAGATGGTGGTAATGAGGAGAATTTAGAAGAGTTGTGAAAGCTGCAGAGATGAGGAATACTGGCCAGTTAATGGTTGAAAGAGAGAAGTGGGGTGAGAGGTGAATGTTTCAGACGTAGAAGACAAGAGGAAGAATATGAGAGAATTTGAAGTAAATTCCACCACTGAGGAAGAATATTCAACCCAGACCTCAGAAGGAGTTGCGAGAGAAGACTAACCTGTTACTCCAAAAGATAATGGTATGAATCATGAAGTGAATACAACATTACAAGAGAACAAGACTCCCCAGATCAAAGAAATCTAGTTTGGAGGTAAAGGAACCAACCCAGAATCACCTATTCCCCTAGTGCCCTCTACAAATCTGGTAATTTCTTCAGTTCATTCATATACAACGTATGTCTTTCAAAATCCTGTAAGTGTTCCTAGTTTCAGAAGTTTAATTGGTAGAAGTAGTGGAAGTGTGGTAAGTTCTATCGTTATATCACAACCAGGATCTCGTGGGTTGATTTTAATAGGGTCTACAAATTCTTCAATGGAAACACAAACTGTAGGATCCCTTACTTGACACCCTGATTTTTTGGGAAAGCGAGATGAAGATGTTGAGAAACACTAGTTTCTATGTGAATCCATATGGAGGTCTCGAGAGGCTCCAGATGCGAGGAAGTTGGTTGAGTTTTAGACCACTCTGAGGGGTCTATCTCTCAAGTGGTATATGAATACTATTGAATCGGGGATTCAAGGTCAATATTTCACTCTGGTTCAAGTGAGGCGGAGGTTTATTGCAAAATTCTGGTTACCACAGTCAGAGCAGTAAGCACTTTCAAGCTGTGGGATATAAAGCAGAGAGATGGCAAATCTGCGTGGGAATTCAATCATAGATTTAAATATGCAATAGGGAAATTGACAAACTCTATTCATGAATACCATCAAAGTGAGTGGTTCATCTAGGGATTACTACCTTTAACCCAGATACCTCTAACACAATAACGAATAGTTGGTCTAGGAGAAGCATTGGAGTAGGCCATGGAGATTGAGTCCATGGCAGGATATCCGAAGAGACTAGCCTAAGAGTTATGAGACCTCTTGAAGACACCAATATTATGAAACTACAGGGTCAGATCTCTTAATTGGTTGAAAAGACCCGGGAGTTGACCCTCCCCAAGGTAGGTCGACCACCAGTGTGGTGTACAGGTTGTTATACATAAGGTCATGTAGTGACAAAATATCTGAGACTAAGGGGTTCAAGACCCTCGGGTGCTCCACTAGAACCTCCGCCAGTAGGACCATCATGAGGGGTTGCAAAAGTTCCTACTACAACATTGTTTCATGGGCCTATCCAATATCATGCCTTTCCGAATAATCAAGGGGGTTAGAGCAATGAATATTGTGATATATGTTGAAGTCACATGCATTCTCCACGTCATTTCCCTATTCTACAAAAGTATACACCTGCTCCGCATACAATATACTATGAGTTCTGTAGTTCTCCAACTCATAATACTAATCAATGTTGTGCTCTAGATGCACTTACAGATAGATTGGATCGATATGCATTCAGGGTGAATGAAGTACCTCAAGGGTTTGGAGGAGGTTGTAGAGGTGGAGGCAGATATAGAGGAGGATGAATTGGTGGAATAGGACTGGTTCATTGTTACAATTGTGATGAACAAGGGCATCTTGCGATAGATTTCCCACTTCCAAGAAGACCCTCGTGTTCACACTGTCGGAATAATAATCACGCTACTGAAGATTTCCCTGATATGATTGCTAAATGGGATGATCATGTCAAGAAGAGAGGAACCAATTTAGTTAATTGTGAACCTAGAGATACAACTGAAGGGAATGGGTCTGCTATTAATATTATTACTAGAGGAGGAGCGAAAATTGGTGTTGATGCAGAGTGTTCGCATCAAATCAAGATTGAGAAGGATATACTCGATAATTCCAAGTATGATCCTGCACAAGAGAAAGAATACATTAGAAATGCAGTAGAAATGTTCAGACATATTCCTGGTCCTTCAACGCCTGAAGTTGTGGAACCAAGTTTCAAGTTGATCCCACAACAAGCAAAGATAGCCAGAGATTCTCCTACTCACTTGGAATCTGCAAGTAAGTCACAAAAGTGGTTGATCTTTGGTTTCAGTTATTTTATGATATATTAGATGATGAAAAAATTACTAAGAAGTTGTGGAATACAATTAAAGTGTCTTTGGGATTTGAAGGAAATATAGAAGAGTTCATTGCTGCTAACCTTTCAGAAAGGAAAGCAAGTAGGGTACATAGAAGAAAGAGGAGGTCTGGAAGGGAATTTAGATTAAATTCCCAACTAGATGAGTATGGTATCAAGGATGTTATGTTAGACTTGGGCTCTAATGTCAACATATTTCCAAAGAGGAATTGGGAGGCATTGGGGAAACCCAAGCTAGTCTATTCTCCTATTAAGTTGAGGATGGAAAATGTTGATTTTTCAATAGACAAGGTTAAGCCTAAAGTTCATTCCATTTTAGAATTTAAACTTAACCATAACCAATAATGTTGCAACAACCAAGATCACAAGAAGAAACACCATGCACAAGAACACAAGAAGTATCCTGGGAAACCCTTCTCAACAAGGGAAGAAAAGCCAGCCAAATCCTTTGCTATATTCTTCAAGAGAAAGACCTTCACCACCAAGAAAACCTGGCACACAAGAGGGTGCTTGCAAACCCTAGAAGACTAGCTCCCAAGAGAGGCACGCACTTTTCCCAAGTATATGTACTTTCCAAAATTTCCAAACTCACACAAAAGATATATTTCCTCAATGGGGAATTTAACTTTACTTATACTAGACTGAACCTGTCAACATAAGTGTCTATTGGCACAATAAGGCCGACCTCACTAACTCACAATATAATTAATAATAACTAGATTAATTATATTTTACAATAATTATCTATCATACTAAGGTGGGGCCGACCTGTACCCTTTACATTATAATTAGGGTTACAAGTAGGTCTAACTCTTGAACAATATAACAAGGGATATTATACACCCACTAGTGCTCATCCACTAGGACACATCCATAGGGATGTTCATATCTTTGGCTCACTACATTACACATAAGAACCACTTCTTCACTAGTTCTCAACCACTAGGATCACATTCACCTGTGCTCGTCCACAAGCACGTCCACTCAACAGATCTTCTTTCCCATTGCATTACACATGAGAGTCATCTAGAGTTTCTCATCCACTCTCTGCTCAGATGAGTATAATACATCATCTTCATTTATGTCTCATGACGATGCACCCATCACTTTGGGATTTCACGCGTTCACCTTGTGCTCAACCATAGGCATGTCCAACTCTGCAGATCTCCTTTCTCACTGCGTTACATAGGAGAATCATCTGGAGTTATTTTCAACTCTTTGTAAGGAGGAGGCCATCTCTACGTTCCAGCTCTGTCTTAGATAGGAACCACACACCCCTCTCAGGGGATTTCTCTCAGTTTTGTGTCATGGAGAATGTCTCACGTAGATGCAATCATCAACACTCCCTCTCAGCTAGGGAGGCATTTTCCACCAGGCCAAGTCTCTCACGAAAATACTCGAACTTTGTCTTGGCAAGTGGTTTGGTGAATATATCTGTGATCTGTTCATGAGTAGGAAGATACTGCACGTGTACTGTCTTCCTCTGCACCATGTCTCTAATATAATGATACTTTATTTCAATGTGTTTCGATATGTCATGAAACACAAGGTTCTTAGAGAGCTTTACATAGCTTTGGTTATCACAATGAGTAGTAGTAGGATCCATCTCATGATTGAACAAATTAGTCATAAGTTTGTGAAGCCACACTACTTCACGGAATGCTACACTTAATGTAATGTACTCTGCCTCTGCGGTGTTTAATGCCACAGAGCTTTGTTTTCTACTACACCAGGAAACCATGGCAGAACCTAAAGTGAAGCAACAACGAAAGGTGTTTTTTCTGTCTACTGCGCTTCCTGCCTAATCTGCATCGACATATCCTTGCAGGCTCAAGTCCACACTAGAGGCATATCTTAGGTCATAACCAATTGTGCCTTGTAAGTATCTCAATACATGTTTTACATCTATGTAGTGTGTCTCTCTCAGCTGGCTCATAAACTGGCTAAGCACATTTACTGCATATCAAATGTCTAGTCTGGTGTTAACTAGATACATCAATGATCCAATCAATTGTCAGTATAAGTGTGTATCTACATCTCCTGAATCAATATCACTCATTTTCTTCAAATCCATTACCATTGGAGTGGGCATGGATTTTCATTCTGTCATGTCGAACTTTTCAGTATCTCCATAGTATATTTTCCTTGACTCAGGAAAATCTCATCCGTTCTCTACCATACTTCTAGTCCCAAGAAGTAGTGCATCAAGCCCAAATCCTTCATTTCAAATTTAACAATCAATGCTTGTTTACATTCAACAATGAGTCTCTCTGAACCAGTGAGGAAAAGGTCATCCACATATAGGACCAAAATCAAACACTCATTGCCATCAATGTGATAATATAAGTTTGGATCAACAACACTTTTGTTGAATCCCAAACTCATCAAAAGTCCATCCATTTTTTCGTACCAAGCACATGGTGCTTGCTTTAGACCATATAGGGCTTTCTTCAACCTACATACATGAGATGTTTCATTGTGTACAGCGAATCCTTCTGGCTGCTCAATATAAACTTCTTCCTCAATTTCACCATTGAGAAAGGCTATCTTTACATCCATCTAATGTAGCTTCCAACCCATGGAAGCAACTAGTGCAATGATAGATCGAATGGAGGTGTATTGGGTTACTGGTGAAAAAGTCTCGTCATAGTCAACTCCCTCTACTTGTGAAAACCCTCTGGCCACAAATCTTGCTTTGTATTTTTTGATGCTTCCATCAACAACATGCTTGATTTTATAAATCCATTTGGAAATTACTACAGACTTTCCCTCTGGTCTTGGAACAACATCTCATACATCATTTTTTAATATAGATTGGTATTCTTTAGTCATGGAATCTTGCCATACTTGTTCACCTGAAGCTTCTCCATGACAAGATGGATATGAGTCAATAATGTGGGTCATGGCTAAAAGGTAGCTTGAGAATCTCTTTTGTCTCTTTCTCTCTCTGGTTGTTCTTTGTGGGGCTTTATGCTCTTCTGCTTCTTGTAGAGTTTGTCGGGCCCAAGAAAGCCTTTTATGTCCAACTGTAATATCTCTGGGTATGTTGCTTGGAGCAACTGAATCGACTAGAACAACTGGATCAACCAGAGCTATTGGATCATGTAGAATAATATCTGTCTCCCTATGAACTGCTAAAGGGGGAGAAGGTATTGTCTCACTATCAATTCCCATCTGAGCTTCTCTGGATTTTTGGAAGGCTACTTATTCTTCAAAAGTAACACCTCTGCTTACTTCAATTTGTCTCTGACCAAGAATGTAGATTCGATATGCTTTTGAGGATTCACTGTATCCTACAAATGTTCCCTTTCTTCCTGAAGGTTCTAGTTTGGATCTTTTTTCTTTGGGTACATGAAAATATACTGGACATCCAAATATTCTGAAGTGTCCAATCTCAGGCTTCACTTTGGTGAAGGATTCTTCTGGAGTAATGTTCTTCAGGATTTAATGAGGACTTCTGTTTTGAACATATACTGCTGTCATACATGCTTCTACCCATAGAGTCATAGGTAGACTCTGATCATGTATCAATGCTTTGGTTGCCTCCATGATAGTTTTGTTTTTCCTTTCAACAACCCCATTTTGTTGAGGGTTGTAAGGAACTGTGAACTCCCTCTTGATCCCTGCTTCAATATAAAAACTGCTGAATTCTTTTGAGGTGTATTCTCCTCCATTATCTGATCTTAATATCTTGATTTTTCTTCCGGTTTGGTTCTCAACTTGAGATTTGAATTCTTGAAATTTTGCAAGGACTCCATCCTTGTTATTCAGAAAGTAAATCCAAGTTTTCTGGGCGTGATAATCTATAAAGAGTACATAGTATAGGTATCCATTCAGATATGCAACAATCATTGGCCCACATACATCCGAATGTATCAAGTCCAAGATTTCCTTGGATCTATTGTCACTGCTTAAGAATGATCCTTTAACAATTTTTCCAAGGGCACAACCTTTGCAAGCACCTTTATGATGAATCCGTATTTCTCGTAGACCTATTACCATTTTCCCTATAGTTGGAAGAGCTCTATAATGAATGTGAGCAAGTCTTCTATGCCATATCTCACTTAAGATGATAGTGTCATGTAGCAAGGCTTGAACTAATTTGATGGTTAATCTGTAGAAGCTGTTTTCTCGGACACCAATTACTTTGGCAGAACTTATATGAGAGTCTTTGTGCCATGCAAGGATTCTTCCTTCTGAGAAAGTAATATTGTATCCTTTGTCTTCCAAGGCAGAAATAGAGACACAATTTCTCTTCATTCCGGGTACATATAATACTTCCTTTAATTGAAGATCCATATCTGAATCTAGTTGGAAGGTAGAAGTTCCAACTCCTCTCACATTATATCTGGCATCATCTCCAAGAACAACATGTAGATGTGTCTCTTTCTCAATGAAATGTGTTAGGTGATCTCTAAGACCAGTCATGTGCTTGGAGGCACCACTATCAATTAACCAGGTATTATCATTGGTAGGGACCATACTTGAGAGTACTGAGATGTTGATGTCTTCATTTTTTTGAGGTATTGTCTTCCTAGAACTGAGTTTTCTTGAACCATCAAGCTTGCCTCCCATCATGATTTTGCTCATTTTTTATTTTTCACAAACCCTTGTCAACTAGGCTAGAAAACCTAACGGCTAGGCTAGGCTAGCACTTTTAGGTTTTGTTTGACTTATGATTGCCAACAATAACCCTTTGAAGGATACGATAGTCCTGGTAAGCTGAATAGATCCTTCAAGGAGTTGCAGGAACACAATTCTGAAATTTTCTACAGAATTTAGCAAAACCCTAGGGCCAAAAAGTCAAAATGCTTAGAATTGCAATTTGAGACTTGATGGAGGTGCGCTGAAGGATACTATACACACCTATGTCCTTTTTAGCCTCAACGTCCAAGTTCCAAGTGCTGAAAACCCTCAGAAGAGTAGGTCGTACAGATTTTCTGGGAACCTTAGGAGGGCCGTACGGTTTCTACAGAAGAGAGAGAGGATGGATGGAAAATGTTTGTGCAATGGGTTCTTGAAGACCTATGCTCTGATACCATGTTGATTTTTCAATAGACAAGGTTAAGCATGCATTTCATTCCATTTTAGCATTTAAACTTAACCATAACCAATAATGTTCCAACAACCAAGATCACAATAAGAAACACCATGCACAAGAACACAATAAGTATCCTGGGAAACCCTTCTCAACAAGGGAAGAAAACCCAACCAAATCCTTTGCTATATTATTCAAGAGAAAGACCTTCACCACCAATAAAACCTAGCACACAAGAGGGTGCTTGAAAACCCTAGAAGACTAGCGCCCAAGAGAGGTGCACACTTTTCCCAAGTAGATGTACTTGCTGAAATTTCCAAACTCACACAAAATATATATTTCCTCAATGGGGAATTTACCTTTACTTATACTAGATTGAACCTGTCAACATAAGTGTTTATTGGCACAATAGGGCCGACCTCACTAACTCACAATATAATTAATAATAACCAAATTAATTATCTTTTACATAAATTATCTATCATACTAAGGTGGGGTCGACCTGTACCCTTTACATTATAATTAGGGTTACATGCAAGTTTGACTCTTGAACAATATAGGAAGGGATATTATACACCCATTAGTGCTCATCCGCTAGGGGCACATCCATAGGGATGTACATATCTCTGGCTCATTGCATTACACAAAAGAACCACTTCTTCACTAGTGCTCAACCACTAGGATCACGTTCACATGTGCTCGTCCACATGCACGTCCACTCAACATATCTTCTTTCCCACTGCATTACATAGGAGAGTCATCTAGAGTTTCTCATCAACTCTCTGCTCAGAGGAGGCTAAGGCATCATTTTCATTTCTATCTCATGACGATGCACCCAACACTTTGGGATTTCACACGTTCACCTTGTGCTCAACCACAGTCACATCCAACTCTACAGATCTCCTTTCTCACTGCGTTACACATGAGAATCATTTGGAGTTCCGTTCAACTCTCTGTAAGGAGGAGGCCATCTCTACGTTCTAGCTCTGTCTCAGATAGGAACCACACACCCCTCTTAGGGGATTTCTCTCAGGGGATTTCTCTCAGGTTTGTGTCCTGGAGAATGTCTCACGTAGCTGCAATCATTAGTAGGAAATAAGTACTATATTTTTCCAATGGGAAGGCTGCAAAATGTAGAAGTAGATTTGGCCAGCGTTAAAATAATAGTTGATTTTGAGGTTATTGAAATAATGTGGGAGAAGGATTCATATCCAAATCTGTTAGGCATTGAATGGGCTTATGAAAACTATGGTGTCATTTATCTTAAGAAGGAAATTATGAATTTTGAGTTTGATGGCATGAAAGTCACGCAACCTTTAGATCCATACCAAGGCCTGAGATATACTGAACCGATAAATGATAATATGGAAAAAGATATCCTCAATCAGTTATACAATCTAACTGCAGGAAAATGAGCCAATTATATTAACTCCACTACAAAGGGATCAATGAGTAGGTGGAGTGTTCAGTATGTGGACGAGGATTCTAAAGCAACTTTTAATAACTGGAAGTAGGGACGATATGATAATTTTTCTAGACGTTGCACAACTATCCGTTCAGTAATTTGGATTGGGACTGAGACAGGTGATTGTTCAACATATGATGAGACTACATATATGCACAATTTGCTCACCTATATAGAGGATAAGGTTGTCGAAGAACATAAAATTTCAGCATTTGATATAGCCTTGAGATCCTCGCGTGCTAGATGGTGGAATAGTCATAAATAAACTTTTTCTTCTTGGGATGAGGTAAATATTGCCATTCGATACCGTTTCCTTCCTCCTTCACAAGTCATCCAGTTGAATGAATATCAAAATATGAAAAGTAAGATAATAACTTTGAAGACATATGATGTTTTTTCTGATCCAATTAAGCATATTAAGTATTGTCTTAAAGTATGGGAAGCTGCGCAACTACCTTCTTATTTCTAGGTACATCATTTCTTCCATTATCTAAGAATAGTTTCAGAGGCTTGGTATGTGCATGAAGAAACCAAAAGACAAAATGTATGCTGGAAGGTACTACAAGATCAACTTTTTCACGATTTTTTCTTTTTTTGGCAAGTCTTTAAAAATCATAGTTGTACTCCGACAAATTAAGAAAACGTTGTTTACTAATAAATTCAAGCCCAATTATTCTCCTACAGTATGTCCTGAGCATAAAGATATGCTTCAATTTAGTTTTTATCCATCACCCACAAGAACCCCTATGGTTTTCAACAAGGTTAACAAATACCCTGAAGATCCTGAAGACTTGGAAGGGCTTAGACATTTGACCTTTGAGGAATCTACATGAACACGAGAAGTTAGAGACAGTCCATAAGGTGATGCCAATAGTTCATATACTCAACCCTTGAAGTTGCGGAAGATGAATATTGGGAGTGAAGAACATCCTAAGCTAGCTTCTATAAAAGATTATTGGGATGAACAAACTATAACAGAGATTCAGGCCCTGTTGCAAGAATATGAGGACTTGTTCCCAAATAGATTTTCAAAACTTAAGGGAATTAAGGGAGACCTAGGAGAGATCAAAATAGAACTCAAACCTGACGCTAAACCACTCAAACATAGGTTGTATCACTTGAATCCTAGGGTCAAGGAGAAGGTTAAGAAGGAAATTGAGAAAATCCTTGCAGCTGGATTAATCTTCCATGTAGATGAAGCCGAATGGATTAGTCCAATTGTTATATAGAGTACGAAAGGAACTATATATATAAGAGTTTGTGTGGACTATAAAAGTTTGAACTCAACTTGTGTACATGACCCTTTTTCTACTCCATTTGGTGATGAAGTAATTGATCAGGTGGCTAGAAATGAAGCATATTCCTTCACTGATGGATTTTTTGGATATCATCAAATCAGGATTGCGGAAGAAGATAAAAAGAAAACCACATTTACTAATGAACGGGGTTCTTTTGCTTGCAATGTCATGCCACTTGGGCTTAAGAATACTTATGTTGTTTTCTCCAGGATTGTTTTTGTGACATTTCAAGATTTTATTCATAAGTTTTTGGAGCTCTACATGGACAAATATACTGTGTACAACTTTATGAAGGAACACATAGGCCTACTTCGGTTAATGTTTGATCATTGTAGATAGTTACAAAATTCATTGAATTTGAAGAAATGTGTTTTCTGTGTACCTTTTGGAAATTTGTTGGGACATATTGTGTGTAGGGAAGGAGTTCAAGTTGACCCTGCGAAGGTTGTTGTTATCCTTAATATGTCTCCCCCCACAACTGCCAAGCAATTGCGATCCACTCTTGGTCATATTGGCTATTATCGCAGGTTCATCGGGAATTACACAAGTATAACCACCCCACTAGAGAAGTTGTTGAAGAAATATGAAGTTTTCCACTCGAACCCTGAGTGTGACCAAACTTTTAGCATTTTGAAGGAGAAGTTGAGTAGTTCTCCTATTCTAACATATCCCAACTGGAAGGTTGAATGCCATGTTCACATTGATGCTTCTAGTACAACTTTAGGTGTTTTTCTTGCACAACCTAGTGAAGGAAACTTAGATCACCCTATCTATTTTGATAGTAGAAATATGTCACGGGCCAAGAGCAACTACACCACCACATAAAGGGAGGGATTAGCTATGGTGTATGCATTGCATAAATTTAGGCATTACTTTTGGGGGGGCTATTTCAAGTTTTTCACTAATCATTCTACTTTAAATTTCTTAGTTAATGAGCTTGTGTTAGAAGGAAGATTTTGTAGGTGGTTGTTGTTGTTCCAGGGGTTTTCATTTGAAGTTTTTGTTAAGCCAAAAAAATTGAATGTTGGCCCTGACCACTTATCTCGGCTTGAATTAGGTGAAACTGGCAGAGCTATAGATGATGAGCTCCCGGATGCTAATCTTTTTAAAATTAAAGCTATTCCAGATTATCTCTCTAAAGTTGCTCTATTTCTTACTACTGGTGCTTTCCTTGATAATTATACCACAACATAGAAGAGACATCTGGTGGTCCGTGCAACAAACTACCAATTGATTACAGGTAAACTATACAAATTGGGACTGTATAACATCCTTATAAGGTGTGTGCTAGATCATGAACAACTTGAAATCTTGTGGGAATGTCATAGTGGAGTTATGGGAGGCCATGTAGGAGGGAAGGCTACCGCCCATAAAGTACTTCAAGAAGGACTATGTTGGCCTATTATGTTTAAAGATGCTAAAGAATATGCCAAAGCATGTGATATATATCAAAGGGTTGGTAAGCCATCGCCCAGGGATGAGTTTCCATTACATCTTCTTTGGGAACTATAAGATTTTGAAAAGTGGGATGTTCACTTCATAGGAACTATCAATCCTCCATATAAACATTCAAAGGAAAGATACATCATTACTTCAACAAATTATTTGACTCGATGGGATGAGGCAAAACTATTAGGGATTGTTCTATAGACACACAAAAAAGGTTCATTTTTTGGAACATTATTACTTTGTTTGGGTGTCTTAGGAGCCTAACAAATCATCAAGGAGCCCATTTGATCAATGAGACAATTTCCACCCTTACTCAAGATTTTTTGATCCTGCATCACAAGAGTAGTCCTTATCACCTGCAAGTGAATGGCACAGTGGAAGCATTCAATAAGATTATGGAGAAGGTCTTGACTAAAGTCTATTGTCTTAATCAAGATGATTGGGATGAATTAGTTCTTGCTATTCTTTGGGCTTATAGAACCACTACCAAGAAGTTGCACATGTATACCCCTTTCCAACTGGTCTATGGGAGAGAAGCGGTTGTACCAACCAAGTTTATTACTCCATGTTTATATATTACGCAAATCACACATAACAATATAGAGCACAACCAAGTCTCTACAATACATAATCAAACTAAGATGAAAAACTAAGCTAATAGAATAAAATACAAGCTAGTTGCATGTCCCAGGTTGGTGAACCCTTGCCAACTGGTAGCGAGCTATATACTTAATGTAATGAGATCAAATGAACACCATTAACCAAAATTGTGATTTGTATTAAAGAGCAGAGCGTTCAATCTACAACGCACACATCAATTCATACACATTGTTTTATAATAACAATGAATAACAAATCACATGGATCACTCCACAACTCCAATTCAATAGTTTAATTCCTTCATTCCATTACATTACAGAGTAGATCAATACATAGAAAGATCCCTATGTGTGGATATGAGAGTGATCCCTTCGATCTCGTATACCAAAGCATAAAAAATAGTTATGCTAAGCATGAGATCGAACCGTCTTTGATTTCGTATAAACATCAGATAGACTTAGAAAATATTGGTAAACAAACAAATCATACTTCGATCTCGTATGCTATTCGTATGACATGAAATGCATATGAATAACATCATTGTCATAATCTCACTTAACGTCCTGTGCATTTGAAGACGTTGACCACCGGTTTGACCAAAGCCTCATGCTTGCTTGAAGAATCTTGGGCATGGACCAAGGGACACACACCATGCTGACATCTAGATCTTCAAAACCCATGTGGCCATTTTCCATTTGGGTGTGTGCACATATGCCAACCAACGAGCTCAAGTACCATAACTGCACTAGGGGTACAAGAATTGAACTGAACAATTTGTCATTAGCAAGGTTAGCTTCAAAAATAATTTTAATCTACTAAGAACTTAGGAATTTCAATAAAATAAGCAACAATTACCTCTAAGTGCTTATTAAAAGGTTTTGAGCTTAAAAGCATGGAAATCTATAATAATATGACCAAGTTCATTTATAAAGAAGGAGGGTAGTGGGAAAAAGAGGTATTTAATTAAGGAAAAATGGGAGGCCAACATCTCCCCCACACCTATGTGATTGCATGTCCTTGTGCAAGATAATTCACAAAATTGACAAAACTGAACAAAACTGAAGCCGTGCCACCAATTATAGGAGAGCTCAACAACATTAATCAAAATAATGAGACCTCCTTTTGCCATGGTTATCCTTTCACTTCTTCTCCTTTGTGATGGTGGAATAGACTTAATAAGCCTCTTATACAACTTCTTGTTCTCATACTTTAGTTTCCTATTTTCTTATCGAAGCTTCTAACTCTTTGTTTTTGATCATTCCTTCTCCCCTTTTACACATCTATTTAAGATTGTGAATTCATGTAACTCTTGCTTCAATTTACTAATTTCCCGATTTCTTTTATTCAATTTAACCACCGATGGATGAATAATAGAGATTGAAGATGCTACATGTGTTAAATCATCATGCTGAGATTCAATTGGTGCTACGTCAAGCTTGACCAGTTCAATATGTCCTTTATGAGGTGATTTGGGCAGTGATTTAGGAAGTGACATAGTTGGAGGATGTATATTTTAACCTTGTACAATATTTATTGTAAACATATTTTCAGTAAAAGAACATAAAAGATACAATGGAAAATACACACATTACACAGAGATTTTTCCCCTGGAAACCCAAACTGGGAAAACCAACATATTCTATATTCATTCATAGTGATACATTGTTTACAATACAATATACATATAGGAGCGAGCGACATCCAAAATTCTAACCTAATGACCTGGATTAGTCAACAACCCTAATTCTTTAATTGGAAATAGAAAACCATGTGCCAAAAAACTGCCCAACAATGGACAAGAAAAATCAGGGCAAAAATGCGACACATTTCTTGAGGATTTTTTTTTTCTCGGGGGAACTACCTCTGAACCCCCAAGCGGGGGCTATCACCCCCTACAGCTCCCAAGGGGGCCTAGCAGCCTCCCCACAAACCCCCCTACGTGCCCGCCGCAACGTATCAAACACTAAGGCTAGTCATGCAAAGAATATAACATATACTTAACATTCTCCCACTTGTTGTTTTCTTTGCATACATGGGGTTACAGGGTTACATAGTCAACAATCCAGGGTAGCAATGCCCATAGATCCTCTACACCAAGAGAACTTCTTAGTGCTCACAGATTTTTTTAATGAATCTGCAACATTTTTCAAAGTGTCCACCTTCATCAACACCACTTTCTTTTCTTCAACCATGTCTCTCACAAAGTGATATTGAATATCAATATGCTTTGTCTTTGAATGATAAGCCATGTTCTTCACCAGAAAAATTGCACTATGACTGTCACAATCTATCCTTACAACTTGCTGTACCAACCCAATACTTGGACCCAATCTTTGTAACCACACTGCTTCCTTACTTGCATGAGTGGCTTCCATGTATTTAGCTTACGTAGTTGAAAGTGTCACCACAACCTGTCTTTTTCTCATCCAATGGATTTCTCCTCCAAACAGGTTAAATACATACCCGCTTGTAGATCTCCTACGATCCAGATCTCCAGCCCAGTCTGCATCCGCAAAGCCATGTATGTCCAACACTTTGTCCAATCCTGGTCTTCCTTTGTAGCACAATCCATAACTAGCAGTGCCGCAAATACCTGCAAACCCTTTTTACTACTGTCCAATGCTCCTTCCTTGGTTTTGACATATACCTACTCAAAACTCCCACTGCATGTGCAATGTTCGGTATAGTAAAAACCATTTCATACATCAAACTACCAACTCCACTCACATATGGAACATGATACATGTCCTCCTCCTCTTCCTGTGTCTTGGGGCACTAATCTGTAGATAACTTTACACCAACATGAATAGGGACCTTTACCAGTTTATATTCCTGCATATTAAACCTCTGCAATATTGTCTCGACACATTTTCTCTGATTTAACCAG